>CM065398.1:1575000-1632500 GCA_033060915.1 Euryodendron excelsum
ACGGGTTGAAACTAACCACAAAATTTAACATATAATCAAGAAAGTTCGAAAATTGACCAAAGAAAAGATTCATTTGATACAACAATTATGACATTGACTCTGCGTAATGTGTGATTCTCAAGCATAATGATAATTGACAAACCGCCCACCCCTGATTCGGAAGCAACATGCAAAATGGTGATCTCAGTGGTTATTGCTGTCAGATTCTCGATTCAGTTCTTCCTGGTTGCTGGAAGTCCTACTCCGCTAAATATCCTACTCTTCTTTTTCACGGGTTTGTGATGAATCCTCGGCTTCATTTGGTCTATTCTGTCTGAGACTGGCCTGGGCATTAGCGAGAAATGCAGGATCTGGCTCGTGTTTATCTGAAGGTTCCTTCATCGCCATGCATATATAGAATGCGATGACAAAGTTGACTGATATGACAGCAAGGAATCCGCTCAATAGCGTCATGTCATAGGAGGACAAATGGGTTGAACCTGTCCAGATGAATAATGCTTAATTCCAGCAGCAAGAAGTAGTTCAACTAAAATACCGAGTCTGCAGCTTGAACCACAAAATATAAGATAGAAATAGAATCAAGTTCTGTACAGACTCAATGGAACATGAAAAATATGCATTTTCTGGACAAAAGTAACAGAAAACGGAAAAGCAAATGAAATTGCATAGAATCCTCTTGGTGTCCATGAAAAAAATGATGCAATTTACTCAGATAACATTGAGAGTTGGGAAACAAAATCAGTTCAACCACAATCAAGGATCCATCCAAGACATTGTGCTATGAATTTTCAAAAATATTACATCATCTTTCTCTCCTCCAAAACACAACATGCGGTGGCCTCTTTTTCTCTAATAATATAGAAACTCTATTCTTAAGCACATGTCTGTCTCACCTACTAGCTTTAAGCGCAATGTCTCTATCTGAAGCTAATATCATAAACAGGGCCATCATATTTTCTTCGTGCCCCATTGCAAAATAGTGGAATCCAGTCCACCATAGCTGATCAATGAAAGCTGTAGGGGTCAATTCTAATGTTACGGGTGCACTGTGTACCTTGCTATCATATACTCTCTCTTTTGTCATATTTTAACAGCCCAAACATTTTGGAGAAAAATCACAATTCTACCTAAATATCTGCCTAAAATAATGAGGGGTGCTCCATAGAAGTTTCCCTAATTATATCTAAATAAAAATGCAATTCCTAGTTCCATCAAGAATTCCTGGCCTGGCGAGGTATACATGCACAGTTACATTCTATCCCCCAGAATACTAGGTGGCAGGTGGGTAATGGAGAGAGAATTTTATTCCAGAACGATCAGAGGGTAGGGAATGGCCCTGTCAGTCACATTTCGTCTCCTTCTATGGGTCATGAGAATAACGCTATTAGTTTTTTTTTTCCAAGTCCAATTCTAAATCTCAGGATACTGATCTTATTAAATCATTCTTGCCTGATCCCATAGTTCACCAAATCATGGGCATCCATATCCCCCTCCATCCTTGTTCAGACAAACCTTTGTGGAAGATCACATCTACTGGCCAATTTAATATCAGATCAGCTTATAATTGGCTCAAGTTCCTATAATTGTAAAGAATTTAGCTGCCACTTCCTTGGGCGTCGATTTGGATGCTTCCCACACTTCCTTATATTAAAGTTTTCCTATGGCTTGCTAGTCATGATAGGCTCCCAACATCTACTTTCTTGCACACAGGCATAGCCCTCATGTTGTTCCCTCTGACATTTGTCCGCTGTGCTTGCATAGCCCTGCAATTGACCTTCATACATTATCCAGTGACCTTATTTAGTGCTATCAGATTACAGTAGGAGAATTTCTTACCTTCCCCGGATAAACATATTCCTATCTTCTTCCACAAACTCCTTAGCTCCCCTTCTTACCACAGTCATGCCCTAACCAGTTCATCTTCTTGTGGTCCACATGGCAAACCCAAAATTTGTACTATTTGTATTTCAGTATAGTGGTTGAAATAGTATAAGTTGTCAAAGTTATCATGTTCTGTTTGTACCATGAATAATATATTTGAGATAAAAATACATTGTAGTCTTGTACTACTAGTAGCAAATGATGGTTGTAAGCAAATATGGTAGTTGGGTCAAAAGATACGAAGAAGTAAGATGGTGAAGTGTGTGTATAAATGTGCTGGGGCTAGAGGTTTGTCCATCTCTCTCCTAAGTCTGTATCATGTATACTAAGTGTTCTAATAAAAGTGTGTTATATATCTCTTGATATGTTTTTCTCCTTTGTGGTTACTGTTGACACAAATTTCAAACCCAAAAATTTTTAAATCGGGTTTCAAAACTTACATTTACAAAATCCACTTTGTAGTGTTCACAGTGTTGATTATTTTATTTTGTGGACTCCTATTTCCAATCTGGAAAATCCAGATTGTTAATTGCTTGCTTGACAAAATAAGACCTCCGATTAATAAATAATAAAACTAGGAGAAAGACGTTTGTGAAGAAAATCTTTATAGCATTCCGTAGGTTTTGAAACCTTATTTACAAAATACCTGGGGTTAACACCCCTTTGCAAATAACATAAGGGTTGGAACCCTTTACCTAGAGATCGCCATTTATAGAATTTTTCAAATACTTGATTGTCAAATCACCTTTGTCTTCAACTGCACTTCAATCTTTATAAGCCTTGAAATATTTCTGATTCTCCAAGACTCCTCTTTTCTCATCTAAATCTCTCCTTGACTTCTTGATTTCTGAATCTCTCTTAGTCGAATTTTTTCTAAGTCCACTCTCCAGAGAGATGACCCTCTTATGTATAGAGGGTCTTCCGGTTGAGGCTTCTTATCTTTTATTTGAGTTTGAGTTTTGGATATTCATCGTTATCTTCAATTCAAAGCAGAGATATAGTCTACCAAGATTATTTGAATTCAAATCGTCATCCATAGAACTTGATTTCAATGCTGCGTACCAGGGGTACCATATGACACCTCATCCCTGACATTCGGTTGAATTTTGTGTGCCAACAGTTACACCTCCCCCATGTCAGCTGTAATGTATATCCTTTAATAGGCAACTGCTGTATATAGTTTCCTTGATTTAGGAAGATTCTATAGGTAATAGCTGTATATATTTATGTTATTTAGAGAGATCGATTTGATTGCAGATTGATTGTAGGCTGATTTGATTACAGATTAATTGTAGGCTGTAATTAAGGTAAGACTTTTCTATTTAATGAGAAGAAACCCTCCTTTGAGAGGTATTCAGACCATTTGACACTCCATGGTTGCAAATTTGCCCTTGCGCAGCATGTGGAGCATTTGCGGGCCAACAAGCAACTATGACTAAAAAGGGCTCTGAATTATCTTACCATGAATTGTTTGGACTATTATTTAGTTTATATTATTACTCTTAATTGCTTTCAATGGTATAATATGCCAACTATATGTGGTTCTAATAAGGAAATTTGTGGTTCTAATAAGGCACTTTGTTTTATTTAGTGATTAAGTGAAAGTATTGGGGGCTGCAGGTGTGTATCACTAAAGCCCATGACCTCCCCCTCAGCTTAGGGAAGTGTCCTTCAGGACCGGGGTGGAGGAGAAGGGGGTTAAGTAAAAGCCACGCCCCCCCTCCTTCCTTAAATATTAAAAAAGTCCTCTTGCAGGTAGTCCTTTGGAGTTTTATACATAATATAATATATTTTATGCCCCCCCTAAATATTTTAGTAATAAATATGAGCTAAACATTTAAAGACAACAAACATTGATCTTGTAGAAGTGTGGGTCCTATTTCTTAGTCTAACAGAAGTCAAAATACTTTTGTCATCTCGCTACATGTACACGCATGTGAAATGTCATTATGCATATATATTTATATATATATCACATCCTAAAAGTTAATGTCTCTCTGCCTTTATAAAATACACAATCTCTCCCCATATATATTCACCTTTTTTTGCTTATGCTCTCTTTCTCTCACATCTGTTATTGTTTCAAATTTTGACAAATCAGTAAAATATATGTACTAGATTTGCAAGATATTTAATTGCCTCATGAAGTCGAAAACTATTGATTCATTTTCTAAGAAAAAGATGTTGAAGCTTTTGAGACTGAATCTTTTTTCTAATTTAGAGACCATTATTAACTTCTCAGCTTATGAGCATGATAGTCCTCTACAATTAAAAAAATTGATTCTGAGGATATTGGTGTTTACTTTGTAGAGCATGATCCATGATTGCGCAAATAGATTTATGAATATCCAGTCAACCACCGTAAGGAAATTCAAAGGGCTACTATCAAAGCAGGTCCACACCAGCCTCTTCATTCTAAGTACCTACATACGGAAAATGTTCTTCTAGAAGATCAAGCTTTTTTTTTTTTTTTTTCCAATTTCACAAAAGAGATTTAAGAGGCATCATTCATCAAAGACTTAGCAGATACCAAGTCAGCTTGGAATTTTTAGGCACCATTTTGCAATCACGCTATGTAAAATATGTAAATGTAACTAGGTTAGTGCTGAATTGTTTTGGATATGCCAATTTAGCATTGCATTGCAAGTATGTATCACAAATAGTCATCTCACTACATAGCTCAGTTTCATCTGGCAGGTGTCTAAAAAGCATCCAAAGTTTAAATTGACACAATTATTTTCTAGGTCTTTCAAATCCAGTTACCCCCATGTCTGCCACTAAGCCCCACACGTTTGCCTTTGTTCCTTTGTTCGACTTCATGAATTCTTGGTTCTTTCACTTCTTACCCCTTCTCTATCTCTTGCTCTTGCATCAAAGATCAATCAATCATTTTTCCTTTGATTTCTTTTGGACATCAACCCATCATACAATATAGGTTCCTTTAAAGTTGCAAGGTAGTTATCTATGTTATTTACTTTTCACCAGCTATGCCATGCAAAGTTGCAAAAAGAGTTCCATCAAGATTCAACTTTAATGCCCACCCAGCCCCTCCGAGCTGCTCCGCCCAGAGTGCACAGGGGTCCATTTGCTTATAAAGTGCTTATAAATATGTGTAAATGCCTGTCATCTGTTTAAACAGTGATGATTAAGCATATTACTCCCAATCAGATGCGTATTATGATTTACATACTAGAATCTGGTGCAATACCCGTGTTGTCAAAGATTCTCAGATCCTACTTCCTTAAAATTGCTCAAAATAAACAAAAAGAACCAACTGCCCGAAATCTAGCCTTTTCCCACAACAGCAAAACCCATGATTTGATATAACAGTATCTTTAGGAAGACCAGTCTGCCAGTAACTAAGTTAAAAGAAAGAATGCACATCAAACCATTTGTAGAATGACAAAGGAAGATTATCTCCACCGAGTAAGGTTGCTGAATAGGTCCAAAGTAAACTAGCTGCTAACCCTACACAGGTAACCTACATCGTCCCTCAACTGTAGACTCGTTTCCAAATTATCTTCATTTCTGTCAACTTGTATGCAGATCCTAATTTCAGTTCTGAACTTCAGAATTTTTATTTTTTTTTTGACAAGTGCTAAGCTTTTATCAATTTTATAACCACAACTATATTAGCATCCAAATTCAACCTGCTATTTCCATAACTCTGATATCCTGCTCCCCTAAACTCTCCAATGCAACACAAACAAAAGCAACAACCAAGAAATATTATCTCTTGTCCAAATTAGCAAAAAGTACCATCTGAAGAAAACATGCACTTTTCATCGGGGATTCTACTTTCTCTAATTCTGCTAGGTTAAAAAGAAGAGGACTTTTAATGGATATTATGGATGCCAAGCTCCCAAATGATGAATATTTGAGAGGGATATTTTCCATTAAACTGGAGTTCATAGCATTATTGGTCCTAGTGAACTCTAAAGTATTAATAAGTTCACAATTGAATCACAGATCCTCTCACTGGTCCAACATATCAACATAATCAGCATCACTGAATCATTATCTACAACCAACGAAAATATAGTTACTTTTGTTGCAATAACATCCATTTCCAACAAAGGAGTACTTAGGCCAACAAGGGTCAGCAACACCTTCAATGTAAATACAACAACAAAATTTCTAAACAACATGTGCCCTTTCCTTCATTCAGTAACTATAGTCAGGCTAAAGAAAGTGTCTAGAAAGCTACACACGTTTTTTCTCTTTCACATCTTTGGCAAACTAATTTTTTTTTTTATAAGTAAAGCAGATTGAATTAAAAAAAAGGTGCCAAGGGGGCACCAGCCAAGTACAAAAAGAACAGAATAAGGCTTCCAACACATGGGTTGGGAAAGAAGGGAAGCCTATATCAGCTTCAATTTTTGCTATCACCTCTAGCGCATAATTCTCGAATTCCTTCCATACCTCACGTGGAATCCCTAGAATTTTGCTAAGAGCTTTAACTTTTTTTGTAACCCAGGCTGGCACAACACAGCTCCATCTTCTCTCACAACCAACACCTTGTTACTTCCATCAACTTCCTCCCGACATTTAGGTTTGGTTGCAATCTGCTTCCCATTTGCAATGCAGCCCCCTATTCACTCTGGCCTTTGACCAAATGAGGGATGATACGACAGCAAAGTTCCACGCGAGGAGAAACCTTCCTTTTCCGCAAGCTTCAGATTTTCTAACTCAGAAGGTCTGGACTGATCCTCCTCAATCGGGAATGGGTCTAGACTAGACGGCCCAACCACTAACCCACTGGTCAAAACCCCCACAAAACACCCTTCTAGAATTTTCCTCACTAGGCTGAACTTCCCCTTTAGCACTAAACTGAATTAGGCCACTTTCACTCTCTTTGGCCCCGTGTCTGCTTCTGCTGTTGGACTGGAACGTCGGTTCTGAAAACACCCCAATCTTTCTGGGCCAATAACCGTGCACAACTGAAATGTCCTTCCCTCAGCTCACTCCAGCACCCCCTCTAGCAGCCTGACCAGGCCCACCACATAAGCCACCCTCACATGGCCTTTTCCCTTTTTTACCTCCATTCTGCAATACACTCCACATGGCCTCTTCCCTTGCCTACTTCCATTTTGCAATACAGCTGTAACCCAAAACCCAAATCCAAAATTTGAACCCATAGCTGTCCTCTCCTCATACCGATGACTGCCTCTCGTCCCCCTCCTCTGACAACCTTGGAATCTCCCCTCACACTCTCTCCTGGGCATGGAACCATGACCCTCACCATTCCGAAATCAAGCTGCCTCTGCCCATAAAGTTGGCCTTAGTCCACTGAAACCTCTGGGACACACAAGATCTGCTTTGCGGCCAATGTTGGGGTTCTCAGACTCCCCAAGAACAAATCCCCATCTTTGGCCCTCAATATCTGAACCATCTTTCTCTCATACAACCAGTAGATCTCAAATCCCAATAATGATAGAGACCTCCTCAGATCTCTTCTACATTCAACCACCACCACTTGGCTCATTCCTCCCCCTCCTCCTCCTCCTCCTCCATTGTCCAATAGATCGATGGTCTTTTCGACCCTGTCTGAAGGGTACTTCTTCTTTTGCCCTCGAGGAGTTTCAGCAAACTAAATAAATCACAAGGATGCTAAAATTGATACGATAAGCAAAATATATCCTTTAACTAAATCCCATTTACTTCTAAATTCCAACATATGTGCAGAATGATTGGTTACTCATTATCCCAATGCCAATGAAACTTGCCACAGATATGTTTTCTAGAAAACCAACAATTTGGTGATTAGAAAATGATACTAGAGTACTTAAAATAGAATGGCGACCTTTCTAGTTGCATCCGTAGTTTTATTAGCAAGTCCATGTTGAAAGAATAAACAATAAAATAAAAGATCTCAAACCATTCCCCAGCAAGGTGCATGAATAAGATAAACAGAAGTAAGACCCAATATGCAAATTCTTACAGAAAAACTAGGAGCAGAAATGAGAAAGTAGTTATAATGGTGACCAGGAGATGCTCAAGAGTGATCGTTTAATCCTTAGGTTCAGTTACTATAAAGATGGAAAGGTTAAAGGAATACAGCCAGAGAAGTGAAGCACAATGGGTGATGTGGAGGTCCCTCCTGTACATGGTTAGCCACCAAATACTAATCAGACTAAAGTAGAGCAACATTAGTAAGAGAGCTGCAGGACTAGAAAAGCTTCATGGAGCAAACATCTGATAGTGAAGAAAAAATATACCAATAAAGTAACCAAGCTGAAATGAGGTCTGAGATGACCAAGAGGCAATACAAGACACAGACAAAATAAGTCGTGAAGCTACCAATGAGAAGTTAGAGGCAACAACCACTAGGAGCAAGGTGAGAGACAGTTAATAAGATAGTTGGACCAGAAACAAATACTGATGGCTACAGTAGGGAGGAGTTAGATTCAAGTTCAAGATACTACAAGATTAGGGGAAGACATAAACAGACACAAGTTCAGGCAGTAAGAAGGACATGCTGGCGCATTAATTACCCAAAGATTTGGCCATTTATTCAAAAAGTTTGAACGAGTTGTGTAGTTGAACAGAAAATCATTGCTTGAGTTCAGGAAAAATCTCCATGACACACTGCAACTTCTTAAAGAATTCTTTTAGAATTTACCACAGAAAAATAAAAGGAAAGGTTGAACATCTTTCAAGATTAGACTGCGACAAGTTTGAAGATACTTAAAGTAGTCAAAGTAAGCTTACCGGGAAATAAATTATGGTTAAAACCATATAAAATTGCAATTGGAGCTACCCACATTAACATTGATGCAATAAAGAACTTCTTTATCACCGACGACATTGTTATCTCCAATCTACAAAGAGAAAAAATCTGGCATGTCAATTGGCTATTATCAAGCATACACGAGATAGAAACAGAGAAAGTCAATGGAGTTTAATTACTTAGCAAACTATCACATCAAGCCATGGAAAATGGTGTTTAAAACTATTAAAACTATGTCCTCTACTGCCACATGAAGTTCATAAAAATGGAAAATGTTTTCAAAAGAAAATAATAACATGGCCTAATTAGTCCATAATACAAGAAGCCAACAAATTTTCTGAAAGGTGCATGTGTTTTCTGCCTTGATATTCTGGCATTAATCATGTTCATGGCAGCCATTTCTGAATATTATGGGATTTCCCAAGTTAGTACGTTAGATAAAGGCTCTCAAAACCACTTCCATGTCTTGGTATCTGTACATGGTGGGTTGGAACTTGAAAGATTATTTTCAAGGCCCCTTACTTGTTTCTTAGGCTACAAGTGATGTGGTTATAATGGGAGTGCAATATTGCAGAAACTACAGAGCTCTGTTTTGCAGATGTTCTCTTTGATTTTGTGTGGGGGCATTTAAGTCTTGCAACAGCTTTTAGTCCTGGTAGCAAGCAAGCAAAAAAAGTGTTCTAGTAGAAAACAAGAAGAAAGACTGTATATTCTTTCAGGGGTAGTATTCTCAGATGGATATTTGGAAATTAGACAATTGGGAGTTCACCTTATCTCTAGCCTCAAAGCTCAGGATTCTAAAAGTCTTTATTTAGAGGAGTGTGAGCAACATAAACTCATCGCCAAGTATGTTTTTGTTGTATGCTGTTAAGCTTCAACTTATCATGTCTATTCTACTTAACATCTAAGACTCCAGATCCAACCATTCTGTTAAGTCACCACTTGACCTAAAAACTTAAGCTGTTAAATAAGGGCCCAAACAATGTATATCAAGCGCTCTCCAACACCCTCCCTCATCTGCAATCCCGTCTTGCACATGGAGATACAACATACAGAGATAGAAACAAACAGAATGCGATCGGGGAATAAATGCATATAGAAAGACTTGAACCCAAGACCTCTTCCCAACCAAAGCTTTGATACCACACCACTTGACCTAAAACCTTAAACTGTTAGGTAAGGGTCCAAACAATGCATATCAAGTGCTCTCCAACACATTCCATACCTCTCAAAAGGAATCTTAACAGGTTTACAACTGTCAAAGAGGTTGTCTATGGGAAAGTGTTGAAAGGAAATCAAGCAGAAGTGGCCAGGGAAGATGTCAGTTGCCCTAGATACTGGTTGGCAATCACCTATTCTTCAAGTGTGTTTTACTTTTCATTTATTGAGATATCTATGGGCTAAGTACAGAAAACTGTGGCTGAGAATTAATAGACAATCTATGCGCTACAAGCAATTGCTGAGATAAATTCTCTATTGTACTATTGGTTGGTTGACCATTAGTTGCCATTTCCATACATGGGAAGAAAGAAAGGGAACTATGTTCTCCAATACGCTGAAATATCTACCAGTATCTCTACAAAGAGCAGAGAATACATGCCTAAAGAAACTAAGGCATTTTAGGGCTCAATTGTCCTCTTTGTATTTTCTTGCCCTTAACACTTAATGGATATTATTTCTCCACTTGCTTAGACTCTCACTTGTCTCTTGTAGAGGGATGCTCCTCTTTGAATTGTATATACAACTCTTTTCTGGTAACTAGTAAAAGTTGATCACCCGACCCAAAGGTTAAAAGGCCACCATTTCTGCAACAGCCATATCTATGATTTCTATAAACACATAATACACTAAGCAATTTCCATGTGATGTCCAAGCAAGCCCTTAAACAAACAGTCCATCCAGGACATTTAACTAAAAACAGTGTGTTTCAGTAAGGGTCCATCTACTCTATATTTATACATAATATTCTGATTTCTTTTTAAATTTTTTTGAAGGTACACAACTTCTCTTGAGTAGGTCCTCAAATTCCATTTAATGACTTCCCCTCTACAAAAAAAAAAAAAAACAAAACAAAAACAAAAAAACAATAGTTCATGTCTCAGTATACTTACATCTAGAACCAACCAATCCTAATTAAAGTACTGACATAATAGGCATTCAGAATTCAAATCATTGTACCTGAGCGCCATGATCACAAAACATAAACCCAGGTAACTAATTTCAAATTGACTACCATAACACAAATAAATTTCTAACGTGATACAAAATATATGTACAAGCATACCACACATGACCAAAAGTCAAGAAGAAAAAAAAGTATAAGATATTAAATCTGAGTCAGTAAAGTTGCAAACAAAATATATGTACAAGCATACCACACATGACCAAAAGTCAAGAAGAAAAAAAAGTATAAGATATTAAATCTGAGTTAGTAGAGTTGCATCCGAATTGACTCGGTACTGACTAAATATTTCTCTGCACTTCCCTGTACTGTCTCTCTCATTATCAAGCTATTTCCTCCTCTAAGATGGAAAAACCTGCACAGGGCTTAAAAAAATAATCTTTAACTTATGGTCTGTTCTAACCAAAGTTCAATAAAGAAAAAAAAAGACAAATTGTCAACAGCTACAACTCCTTTTTTTTTTTGCCTTTTTCTAGGACATATCACTAATTACTCCCTTTTTGTTTTGTTAAGTTCTCTTGAATTAATTTAGAAACATTAATGATTTCTTTTAAGTTTTATTACATTATTTATCTATACTTCTATTTTGTTTGTATTATCTATCTAAACTATTATAAAATATCAACATAGGTGTAAAACATTTTTATGACACAGTATTCCCTAATGAAGTGAATAGTGACAACATTCTCCGTAGCTCCAAAAGATTGCTATAAATGAAGATGTACTGATGTAGTAGTCCTAAGAATAGTTGCTGTAAATCATGATTCCACATTATCATGAAGGCCATATCATTAACTCCTACATCATTTTAATTTCACTTTCAATTGAAACAATTTCATGTGAGAGCACATATATATGTCATTGGTATGTTTTGAAATGTCCTAAGATAGGCTGTTCAAAAAACCAGAAAAGCATTTGGGTTAAGGGGTCAATGGGTCAACTATTGGATAAATCAGAACTGAACTATTACATCAACTTGCATCCTAAATACATAAAAATAATCACTAAAAATGGAATAAATTCAGTCAACCTAGAAATATTTTTTTTCCTCGAATTAGTGTATGAAAAATTTTCGTTGGCTTCTCAATTAGTGTTCTTAAATTATTCATAAACTTCACTTTTTCAAATAAACATAAGAAAAATGTCCAAACAATTGATTAGTAGGTACAAGAAATATCTAGGCATTAAACCTATGCCTTAGGGAAGTCACTATTGATTTACCGAAAAAGCATATACATCAATTGGCTATTATCAAGCATACACAAGAGAGAGATAGAGAATGCACTTCTTGAGAGTAAAGTATTTCTTTTTCTTCTTGTAAAAAGAAGAAAAAGAAAACACAAGTCCTACACCTCAATCTTAAATTTGTTTAACACCACATCCCAAATGACACCACAATTTCAATCTCAACTATACATTTTTGCATGCACAACTAGTGCATAAATATATACATATGTATAAAGATAGGGAGGGAGAGCTTTAATGAATTTATCTCTGGGAAGCTGTGAAGTAGGAGGGAGAGAGAGTTGAGAAGAGATGAGATAAGAGAATCGTCACTTGCAAATGGAACCCTACCTTAGCTGTTTTTATAGTAGAAGGTCATTTAAGGGTATGTTTGGGACAACAGTACTTTGAAATAAAAGTGATTTTTGGTGAACACAAAATCTACCTGTTTTTGCCAAAGACTCCTTAGTCCTAAGTTCCAATTTTTTTTTTTTCGCTACAATGGTGGTGTGTAGGGTGGACATTAGTTAGGTCGGGCTGAGCATATGCTAGAAATAATTTTCATTGGGCCTAGAATTAAATCCCAAGCCCGCCCAATTAAAAATTTACATTCTCAAGCCCGTCTATTTAACCAAAAAAAATTTATACATATATTTTTCTCTAAAAAAAATCTTAAATAACATAAGATCTAATTACATATATATTAAAATATATAAATATATTATTTCTCATATATTTCAGGCCGGGCTTCAAACAAAATCCCCAAGCCCGCCCATTAACATAACTAGGCCTAGAAAAAATGATCAAGCCCTATAAATGATGGGCAAACTTGAGTGGGCCTAGCGAGCAATCGTGCCCATGGCCACCCCTAGTGGCAAGCCTGCAACTGCAACTGCAACTGCAACTGCTCATAGATTGCTCCAACCCATTTTGAAACCAATAGAACCTTAACAACCCTTATCTCCAAAATTGAGAACCCCAAGAACCTTGGGGTTACTATCCTCCATAAGAGAGTGAATAGCAATCATTAAATTACATAATTAATGCTATGTTTAAATCCCAAATTTGTCAAGAGAAAAGGAAAAAGAAAAATATTTGAAATTACAACTTATGTTTGGTTGTGATAAAAAGTGGAGGATAGAACATAAAAAGGAAATAAGTAGGAATTTGAAATCCCTCATTTCCTTTTCTTTTCCCTTGACAAATCCGGGATCCAAACCTAGTGTAAGAAAATTCCAAAAAGACTAGTTGGCTGGAAAGCTAACACATACTCTTTAGCTGGCAAGACCAATGTTACCCGGCCTAGCCCAACTAATGTCCACCCTACCATCCACCATTGTAGCAAAAAAAATAAAGTGGGAACTTAGGACTAAGAGCTCGTTTGGTACAACTTAAAGCTAGATTTTTTGGCTTATACGCAAAAAGCCAAATTTTTTTAGCTTTTTTGTTTTTATAAGCTAAGATAAGCAAAAAGGCAACCAAAAAGAAGCAAAAAAACTGAAATTTTTTTATTTTTTTTTGCATATAAGCCAAAAAAGCTTGTACCAAATGGACCCTTAAGGAGTCTTTAGCAAATACACGCAAAACTTTTGTGTTCACCAAAACCACTTTTATTTTAAAATATTGTTGCCCTAACATACCATTAAATGACCTACTATAAAAAACGGTCGAGGTAGGGTTCCATTTGCAAGTGATGGTTTTCTTATCTCCTCTCAACTTTCCCTCCCTCCTACTTCACAGCTTACCAAATGTAAATTCGTTAAAGCCCTCTCTCTCTATCTCTACATATATTTACATATTTATGCACTAGTTGTGCAAGCAAAAATATACAGTTGAGACTGAAATTATGGTGTTTGGGATGTGGTGTTAAACAAATTTAAGATTGAGGCGTCGTCTGTGTGTTTTCTTTTTCTTCTTTTTATCAAAAGAAAAGAAGAAAAAGAAATACTTCTCTTAAGAAATACTTCCTCTGTCTCGCTCTCGTGTATGCTTGATAAGCGTAATAAAATTCAAAAAAGACTAGTTGGCTGGAGGACCAATGTTACCTAGAACATGGATTATTTTTGTACATGAAACGGGAATGTAGTATGCCACATTTGGATTTGTATACATTACACTATTCGAATTTAAGATATTTCTACAGAAATTTTCTTTCAACAATTAGACATCCAATAAATATAATCTATTTTTTCAAATTAATCATGTAAAAACGCCATTTTCCATGAATTTTCGTTCATTATATTTGATGTTTTTTCCTCCTTAGGTAACCTTTATCGAAATAAATAGGAAAATTTTTTTGGAATGTATTGGATCGCTAAATTCACCATTTCGGAACGGAAGTGTACCATGTTTCGGAACGCCGTTCCAAAAACATAAATCCCTAGGGTATTAGTGCTTTCTAGTAACACTGGGTAGGACCAGACCACCCTGGTGCAAGCTATTACCTCAGCTACATCTACATATACTATGCAGACCACTAAGTTACCTTGGAGTATCAGTAAAGATATTTACAAGTTAAACATATATTTCATTTGGGGCGATAATGATGCGAGGAAGAAGGTCAATTTGGGGTGATATTGACAAGTATGTGCGTGTGTTATGTTCTGGTTTATCAAAAAAAAAAAAACCAATGCTCTGCTAGGTGCCTTTCTCCCACATAGAGTATGCTTCGGATACAGTTTCATATCATATGCAATGACTATGGACCCTTAAATACTATCTCTATAAAGAGGAGATAATACATGCCTAAAGAAACTAAGCCACTTTTAGGGCTCAATTGTCCTCTTTGTATTTTCTTGCCCTTAACACTTGATGTATTGTTATTCTTAGCCTCCTCTACTGCCATATTGTCTCCACTTGCTTAGATTCTCACTTGTCTCTTGTAGAGGGGATGCTCCTCTTTGTATTGTATATACAACTCTTTTTTGGTAACTACTGAAAGTTGAACACCCAACCCAAAAGTTAAAAGGCCACCATTTTTGTAACAGCCATATCTATGATTTCTGTAAATGTATAATACACTAAGCAATTTCCATGGGGTGTCCAAGCAAGCCCTTAAACAAACATTCCATCCAGAACGTTTAACAAAAAACAGTGCGTTTCAGTAAGGGTCCATCGACTCTATATTTATACATAATATTCTTATTTCCTTTTGAATTTTTTGAAGACACATAACTACTCTCGAGTAGGTCCTCAAATTCCATTTAGTGACTTCCCCTCTATTCTACAGGGAAAAAAAAAAAAACAATAGTATATGTCTTAGTACATACTTGCATCTAGAATCAACCAATCCTAATTAAACTAATGACATTATAGGCATTTAGAATTCTAATCATTGTACCTAAGCTCCATGATTGCAAAACAAAAACCCAGGTAAGTAATAGCAAATTGATGACCATAACACAAATAAATTTCTAGCATGATACAAAATATATGTCCAAGCATACCACAGATGGCCAAAATCAATAAGAAAAAAAAGGTGTGACATTAAATCTCACTCAGTAGAGTTGCATCCGAATTGACTCGGTACTGACTAAATCTTTATCTGCACTCCCCTGTACTCTCTCTCTCTCTCTCTCTCATTATCAAGCTATTTCTTCCTCTAAGATGGAAAAACCTGCATAGAGCTTTGAAAAAAGTAATCTTTAAGTTATGGTCTGTTTGAACCAAAGTTCAATAACAAAAAAGGACATATTATCAATAGCTACAACTCCTTTTTTTTTTTTTTTTGGGTCTTTTTCCAAGATGTATTACTAGTTACTCCCTTCTTTGTTTTGTTAAGTTCTCTCAGATTAATTGAGAAACATTAACGATTTTTTTGTAAGTTTTATAACATTATTTATCTATACTACTATTTTGTTTTATAAGTATTATTTATCTAAACTACTATAAAATATCTATATAAGTGCAAAACATTTTTAAGACAGCGTAATCCCTAATGAAGTGAATAGTCACAATATTCTCTGTAGCTCCAAAAGATGGCTATAATTGAAGATTAAGTAGTCCCAAGAATACTTGCTGTCAATCATGATTCCACATTATCATGAAGGCCATATCATTAACTCCAACATCATTTTAATTTCACTTTCAATTGAAACAATTTCATGTGAGAGCACATATATATGTCATTGGTATGTTTTGAAATGTTCTAAGATAGGTTGTTCAACAAACCGGAAAAGCATTTGGGTTAAGGGCCAATGAGTCCACTGTTGGATAAGTTAGAACTGAACCATGACATCAACTCGTATCCTAAATACCTAAAAATAATCACTAAAAATGGAATAAATTAAGACAACCAAGAAATTTTTTTTTTCCCTTCAAATTAGTGTATCAAAAGTTTCTGTTGGCTTTTCAACTAGTGTTCTTATATTATTCATAAACTTTGCTGTTTAATATTAAAATAACGCAAATGTCCCAAAAATCGATTAGTAGGTGCATAACAGAGAAAAAAACAAAATATTTTAGATAGAAAAACTGAATAGTAAACAAATTAAGCCACAATTGCTATTTTCTTCTTCATTAATCCCAAAGCTATGAATCACAAGGAAGCTATAGGCTATAAATTATCCTTATGGATAATTCCTACACAATCCACAAATTCTAATTAAACCCTGAAATTATCATCTCTCTATTTGCAGTCACTCACACATTCACAAACAGATGCACTCGCACAGAGATGCTACGCTAGGACAGAGGGATGAAACAGAGAATCTGAGAAAACATTCAAAGAAGACAAATACATACACATATGTACATGTACATACCTAAACGTATATAGGGAGGGAGAGAGTAACCTTTGAAACCTGGGAAAGGGATACTTATCGTCGATCAATTGAACCGTAAATTTTCAAACCCTTGACACAGTCCTTATGCAGATGGACTATGGGCCTCCGTTTCAAGAGCTCTTGAAAACCAGAATGTCGACCGTTTGACGGTCCAAACAGTTTACTGGTCCTTCTAATCTGTAATAAATTATTAATATATAAATATTTTTTAAAACAAGGCAATGGGGAAAGGGAAGGAAGGGGCGGGTTCAAACTCTTACTGAATGAATGAGTGTAAACCGAGCACTCACTAATATATAAATGATCTTTTGTTATGAGGTCATGGCTCACCTCACCTCATGATGGATGAGTCGTCTCAAATTTCTATATATATCAGTAGCAAGAAGAAGAAAAAGAAGAGAAAAATCAAAAAGAGAAAGAAGGAGAGAGAGATAGAAGAGAGAGAGAAAGAAAGAGAGAAAAGCGGGAGAGAGACAGAAGAGAGAGAAAAGAGGGAGAGAGAGAAGAAGAGAAAGAAGAGAAAAGAAAGGAGAAGAGGAAAAGAGAAGAAAGAAAAAGGCAAAAAGTGTAGGTAAATTATTTACATTTCTATTGTCTCTATCTTTGGTATGAAGTTGAAGTTGATAGCTTTACTTGTTTACAGCTTTAAGACGATATATGCCAATGTTATGTACCAAATTTTCAAATGTTGCAGTTGGGAGTGCTTTAGTAAATAAGTCTGCCAAGTTGTCACTTGAACGTATCTGATGGACATCAATATCACCGTTTTTCTAGAGTTCATGTGCATAAAAGAATTTTGGCGATATATGTTTGGTTCTGTCACCTTTGATGTAGCCTTCCTTGATTTGTGCAATACATGCTGCATTATCTTCATATAATATCGTTGAGCTATCTTTGATCGAGGATAGTCCGCAACTATCTTGAATATGTTGGATCATAGATTTCAACCAAATGCATTCTCGACTTGCTTCATGAATTGCGATGATCTCAGCATGATTTGAAGAAGTTGCAGTTAGTGTCTGCTTCACAGATCGCCAAGATATAGCAGTGTTACCATAGGTAAATACATACCCGGTTTGTGATCGTGCTTTATGTGGATCAGAGAGGTAACCAGCATCTGCATAGCCAGTTAACTCTGATTCTGGTCCCTTTGAATAAAACAAACCCAAATCTGTTGTTCCTCGGAGGTAACGGAATATGTGCTTCACCCTTTTCCAATGTCTCTGAGTTGGTGCAAAACTATATCTTGCCAATAAATTTACAGAAAATGCAATATCGGGTCTTGTACAATTTGCAAGATACATAAGAGCTCCAATAGCACTGAGATATGGTACTTCAGGACTAAAGAGTTCTTCACCTTCTTCTTGAGGGCAAAAAGGATCCTTTTGTACATCTAGTGATCGGACAATCATGGGAGAACTCAATGGATGAACTTTATCCATATAAAATCGATTTAGAACTTTTTATGTATATGTAGATTGATGGATGAGAATTCCATTTGATAAATGCTCAATTTGTAATCCAAGACACAATTTCGTTTTTTCAAGATCTTTCATTTCAAACTCCTTCTTTAAATAACGAGCAGATGTTGTCAGTTCTTCAGAAGTTCCAACAAGATTCAGATCATCGACATAGACTACAATAATAGCAAATCCAGATTCTGATTTCTTAATAAAAACGCATGGACAAATTGTATTATTCACATATCCATTTTTTAATAGATATTCACTAAGACGATTGTACCATATGCGTCCAGATTGTTTTAACCCATACAGAGATCTTTGAAGCTTGATAGAATATAAGCTTCGAGATTTTGAACTAGTTACTTCAGGCATTTTAAATCCTTCAGGAATTTTCATATATATATATCATTATCTAATTCACCATACAAGTAGGATGTCACGACGGAGGAGTCGCGTACTGTACTCTTTTTCCTTCGCCAATGATTTTTCCCACAGGGTTTTTTTTTTTTTGGCAAGATTTTAACGAGGTAGTGTTAACGCACCCATACTAAGGTATGTTACGTAATATTACTGTACTCTTTTTCCTTCGCTAAGGTTTTTTCCCATTGGATTTTCCTAGCAAGGTTTTAATGAGGCAGTTGTAACATATCCTAATATGTATTGCGGTCATCCAAGGGGGAGTGTTATGAGGTCATGGCTCACCTCACCTCATGGTGGATGAGCCGCCTCAAATTCCTATATATATCAGTGGCAAGAAGAAGAAAAAGAAGAGAAAAAACAAAAAGAGAAAGAAGGAGAGAGAGATAGAAGAGAGAGAGAAAGAAAAGAGAGAAAAGCGGGAGAGAGACAGAAGAGAGAGAAAAGAGGGAGAGAGAAAGAAGAGAAAAGAAAGGAGAAGAGGAAAAGGGAAGAAAGAAAAAGGCAAAAAGTGTAGGTAAATTATTTACATTTCTATTGTCTCTATCTTTTATATTATGAAAGCAATATATGCTTGGGTGATCAAGAAGATCTATCCCCATAGTTCCAGAAGAACTATTTAATTATTATTTAATAGTTCCAGAAGAACTCGTTTTATTATATACTGTGTTTTGCTTGCTGCAAATTTATTTAGTTTATAACATCTTTATCTTTTTTAAGCTGGTATCTTTTCTAATTTCTAAACATATGGCTTTTAAAACTGTTGTTTTCTAATAGTCGTTAAAAATGGATTAGATAAATAGGTAATGTTAAAACCCAAATTCAACTACGTGATAAGCTAAACATGCTGCTCATTAAAAACTAAAAAACATGTTTTGTATAATGAGTTTAGTATTTATTAATAAATTAGTTATTCCATTTGAATGATAATATATGTGAGCAATTATTTGCATTATATTATTTATTTAGTAATTATGCACTTATTCTATATAATGGATGATCTGGTATGTAGAGTATAGCTTACATATGAAAGATTAGATCATCGATTCTTATAAAATATAAGTTTATTATCACAATCTTAGATGAAACTTGATATACCATAAGTAGAGTTGTAGCACAAGGTTTTAATAGGTATGTTTTGACTATAGAAAAAAGTGTAGTTCCAACTCTTGTATTAGTACACTTTGTGTATATTGAATAGGACTGTGTAGAGGTAATTATTTTTATACTGATTATATAAAGCGATTAATGTCACATGATTATTATGAGTGCTTATATTTTTAATCCTAATATAATTATTGGATATGTGCATATAATATTTATTGTTTTGATTCACAAAAGAGTCAGATTCTTTATGGGTCAATAAACTCAATAAGTTGAGCGACATCATTGCCTGTATGCTGAAAATTAATTATTGATGGAATCTACATCCCGGTATAAGGACTGATGATACCCCATTAGAGAAGCTTATAAATTATGATTATATCAAACTCTACAAATGGATTATGAATTCGGCATATCAAATAAGTTAAGTCAAAGGTATCAAGGAATTAAGTAAGTTTGTTAAATTTAAATTGTCAGTAATTTAATTTAATAGATAAGTATCTGTGATCTTAACGTGGGGAGATACAGAAGCAATTAATAATATGGAGCTCGAAATATAATTCCTAGTATGATTGGGAGTGCAATTATAATTATTTAGTGATATAAACTATAATTTACGTAAATTGGAATTAATACTGGTTGGATTAAGAAACTTTATTTGTATAGAAAACCCTAATCCTACTAATCCTGTGGTCCCTATTGTAACCTCTATATATATACACTTTAGGAGCAGCTAGGGTTACGAATTCATAATCTCAGATACACATTTTTATAAGAGATAGAAACCCTAACAACTGCGAGCCCATTCTCTATAGACTGTAGTGTGTATGAGGGACACATCAAAACTCCTGAGGTTGTGTTCGAGTAGTTGATTCATTCTTATTGCTGTTCGAGATCAAATGAGAAGAATTTTGAAAATCATACATGTTGCTATTCAGGATCAAACCAGAGAGATCTCAAAAGTATAATACTAATCGTGTAGATTAGTTTTTGCTAATCAAAATAGAATTTTTGGTATTCTATACACGCGCTATAGCCGAGTTAAGAAAAATTCGGCAGTCCCCAACAGGGCATATATTGTGTGTGCCCAACCTCTAGTGTTTATAATAGTGACTACACCATTTTTTATTTTTTATTTTTTGAACCAAGTCAGATATAGAGGAACGGGTGAGCCTCAACAATTAAGGCACTCGCACCCCTTTATAAGGGGACCTCGGGCCCTGTTGGTCTATATGACCTAAATAGAATTTCTAAAACTCAAAGGACCTGGGGCCCCATTGGTCTGTTAGCCCTAAGTTTATTCAAATGAAATTTTATATATGATTTGAAGATAACTTAGTTTAATTTATAAATATTTTTTGATTAAATATATTCAATACTTTTAATCCTTGGTTTAGTTGTTGTAATAAAGTTTTGCAGGATTATGAAGCATTTGAAAGAGAGATCAAGACTTTGAAAGTAATATCTAAATCCTTGATAATCATATTTTAAGGAAATTTGATTAAAGGAAGAATATTAGAGAATATAATTTTCTTCTAAGGTTGAAAATTCGATGAAACTATATCCTATGATACAGTCATAGTATTTTGCTCATATATTTTGATCTAACCGTTGGATTGATCTAATTATTATGGCATTAGAAAGACGACTCAAATATTTAATTACGGTGTTTTATGAAGTTTTCATAAAAAGAATGTTTTGTGGGACGAAAATGAGCTGCAAAGTGACTTATTAGATTTGAAATTCAAAATATGGCAGCTTGAAGACATTCATGATTATTTGACCATATCTTTTGATCCAGAAATCTAAATAATCTGATTCTTGAAGTTATGAAAAGCTAACATCCATATATACATTTAATATGTTACATGAATTTTCAAATTCAAATGTTATTTGGGTGAAACACAATGTGAAAGAAGACTTAGTGCAATAGAAATTCAAAGATAATAGCTAGGAGACAATCTGAGTATTTCACTTATAACTTTTGACTCTGAACTTCAAATGCTTTGATTGAGGATATAGAAAGATAATGTCCATATTTACATTTCATATCTCATCGATATTTTCAAAATCGAACGTTTTCCATATGAAAAGGCTAATACAAGTTGACATAGTTGTGCAGAAATTCAAATATGCTAGCTGGGAGGCAGCTTGAGTAATTTGATCATAACTTTTGGTCTGACCATTGGAACAACCTGATTATTACGGTTATGAAAAGCTGACTTCCATTGTTACAACGTTTATCTTATAGACATTTTCAAATTCAAACGTTATCAAGGAGAAAATTGAGATGGAAGTGAAAACATTTGATCAGAAATTCAAAAACTTGTCTGGGAGCAAGTAGCTTAATAGGAAGAAATGTCTTTAATACTTTCCAACGGCTATAAACAGATTTGAAGCTACAAATCTAGCATCATTCTTCATGTATAAATAGAGATACACTTGAGGAACAAAACACAAGAATAAGAGCAATAAGAGATTGTGCATCAAAGTGATATTCATCCTACAAAGTCTTTGAGAGGTTAATTGTCTTTTATCTTGTAATGTTTTGAGAGCTTCAGTGACATATCTATTCTTTGAGAGAATTTATTTATAAGTAAGAGTGAATGTACTCTTGTTCTTTTTTCTTTTAAGGGATAGACTAGTTAGGGAAAATAGATAAGGGTTGGGTGTGACTAGCATCTGTATAAAAACTAATTGAAGTGAGAGATCACTTGGTTGGGTGTGACTTGCACTTGTATAAAAAATAGTTGGAGCGGTGTGACTACCATCTGTGGAGAAAATTAGTTGTAAAGGAAGACTAGAGCCTGGGTTAAAATACTAGTGTTTATATCTACGGTTTGAATATAGTAGAGAAAAATCTCAAGGAATAAGTTTTGGGGAGTGGACGTAGACTTTGGAGTTAAAGTCGAATATCTTTTTTACTTTATAGTTAGAATTGCTTGCATTTATTTACAACATATTATTGGTTGATTAATATTTGTTTGAATATTTAGTTAGAATTTTTATATATGAAATTATTTATTGAATTATTGTTTAAACCCAATTCACCCCCCTCTTAGGTTGCCACATGAGCTAACATGGTTTACATGTAGTTCCTCTCCCCCCCCCCCCCCCCCCCCCCCCCCCCCCGGCCACACACACACACTCTACTCTAGAGAATCTTTCTCCCAAAAGCATGTATGTGATATATGTTGACACCCAAAATTTGACCCCCAACCCACGTGTCAGTCCTTAAACTGGAGTCCTGAAGACTGCATCCCAATTGGACTCTAATGATAGCTTAAACCGGAGTCTTGATGACCGCATCCCAGTCAGACCCGGATGACACCTTAAATCGAAATCTCGATAACCACATCTCTGTTGGACTCTAATGATATCTTAAACCGGAGTCTCGATGACCGCATCCTGGTCAGACCCTGATGACAACTTAAACCGAAGTCTTGATGATCGCATCCTATTTGGACTTCGATGACACCTTAAACCAGAGTCTTAATAACCGCAACACGGTCAGACTTCGATAACACTTTAAACTGAAGTCTCGATGACTATATCCCGGTCGGACTCAGATGACACCTTAAACCGGAGTCTCGAAGACCGTATCGCAATTAGACTCCGATGACACCTTAAATTGGAGCCTCGATTACCGTATCCTTTCTAAACTCCGATAACATCATCTTTAAGACCAGCCAATACCTCTCTCGCTTAGCATCACATAGCATCATTAGCATAAATCTCGATGATCGTAGCTCGGTCGGACTCTGAAACCCTAAACTGAAAGCCCAAACCTTCTAAAGCTCGTAAAACGGTGCCATGACAAGCTCCGATGACCTAAACTGGAGGTCGGTGATCTCCGATATCATCCTTTAAAGTTCAATCCATTAATCAAGAGCAATAACCCTTGACCAGTAAGCACCAAAGCAAGCTAAAGCATGAGGGAGATAGCCTCACAGCACTACAATGCCATGAAGGCTAAATGCCATTGTTTAGAGCACTGCAATGCTGTGAATAAGGATTTTTAGGCAAATTGCACTACAGTGCCGTGATGAAGAGCTCCCAGGCATTAGGCACTGTTGTGCCACATCTGTTGATATCATGATGATGTCATAAGGGTGACATCACCTTTGTTTACATGTAAATTTCAGGTGGAGCCACATCTTCCCCTCTAAAAAGTTAGGCATTGCAATGCCTTGAAGGAGAGAATTGTGCTTTGTGGCGTTGCTGTGCCTTTATAAATTTGCCTATAAAAAGGGGGCACCCCCCTCCCATATCTTCACCCTTTATTTCACACTCTTTCACTCTTTCTCTCTCTAGAGAAGAGAGCTCCCCCCTAACCTCACGTGGCCAAATTTAGCTTGGTTAGCCTCAGCTTAGCCAGACCCCTGTCTGATTAACTGGTCTGGAATCACTCAATCCTAGTCAAAGCTCTGCTCGGTCAAAGGGTCTCGATAACTCTCTTGTTTAGCTAGAACTTTGTTTGATTTCTGGGCACAAGGATTCAAAAAACTATTCCCGACTAGCCGAAACTTTGTCTGAGTTTTTGGGGTCAGAGAGTGCTTCTGACTAGCCAGAACTCTGTTCGACGGGAACGGTGAATATTGCATTAGCATACTTATACATAGCTGCATTTTGACATGTCATAAGCCGTCATAATGCCTGTTTTTAAAAATTATAAAAATGCATATTGACTCATTTGAGTAGTCGTAATGCTCATTTTCAAATCCAAAACTGTATTTTTGGCTGGTTACAAGCCGGTATTATACTCAATTAAAATTCAAAAATAGCTTTTTCAAAACAAATGTCTAGACCATCATCATGAGCCACTGTACATATACTCTACAGTTGCCATATCCGTTACATGGATCTTTCGATATCAGAAATACGTGACATGCCAAAATGAAAAATACTCTTTCTTGAAAAAATATCAGTTTTCTCTAAAAAGCGTAGACCAAAGTTATAGGCATAGGGCATATGCTCTACGGTTGCCGTTATATAGATCTTCCATACAAGAAATGCTAAAACTGCCAAAATGATGAAAATGCTATTTTCTCAAAAAAACGTTCATTTCTTAAAAATGGCCCTAGATTTAGTTATGAGTTTGTGTACATATACTTTATGATTACCGCTAGCCGAAACTTCCGTATCAGAAATACCAGACTCCTCTATGGACTAAGTCAGCCTTTTTAAAAAACAGTACAAACCGGCCAAAATTGTATAGAATCTGAAAACATCCCATTTCAAAGATCTAGTTTCATATCATTCATCACAATTATGCATTTGATATCATAATCTTCTTATAACTCTTCTATCAAAGCTGGGAAGCTCTGTGGCGCCAGCCTCTTCCCATTTCAATGTAGAGTGAACTATGCTTGGCCTGATCCTTGTATATTTAAGGTACGAGGCACTTTGGGTTCTCTTCCTAGGCTTGGTCATCCTTCTCCTAAAAGGCGGGGAACATTACACTAAGCTGGAGTTCTGTTCACAAACTTCGGGCCACCAAGTCAAGTTAAACTACGTTTGATCTGTTTCCTACACAATAGGATACATAGGCAGTCTGAGTTATCTTTTCAGGCTCGGTCATTCTTTTTCCCAAAGAACAGGAAACCATCCATCACCGTTTTCCCCGAAGAGTGGGAGACCATCCATTGCCATTTGCACGAAGGACGGGTAGCTATGTTAGCATAATGGGTTCAAATACCCATATCATTCAAGTTAGTTCGAACTACGTTTGGCTTGATTCTTACATCAACATTTTGATTCATAAACATCAATATTTTATTCTTTAAGTGGAATAGCATTTCAAAACCTCCTCTAGAGGAATGACAAGTCTTTCAAATTCGGGTGTAAGCTCTTTTCAAAACAACAACATTGCATTAACATTGTATTAATATGCAGCATAATAGTTATGTTGCCAGTATTTGTGCATTCACTACATATGCACACCAGCACACAACATATATATGTAAAGCAAAATCATTCTCAACTGCACATAATTGAAACGATGCATGAACAAAGCACAATGATGATGAGGATGATGATGAATTTGATAGACATTGAAAAAAAAGGTTTCTAGAGTGGGGGTGGTGCCAATTTTGGGCTGGGTTGGGTGTTTATGCTTAAAACATATGCGCTTCCTAATACATAATAGGATCCCAGAGTCTAAAATTGATTACGCAGACCAACTTGGAGTGAAACCGTCAAGGGCCTTTCAAAAACCGGCATAAATGCCTTTTCAAACCTATTGGAAGCTTTCCAAACTTGCATATTATGTTTTTTGCATTAAAACCATGTTTTTTAGCCTCTAAACTTATGTTTGCAAAAACAGAATTTTTGGTTTCCTGGCACACCTTAATTGTAAGGTGGCGACTCTTATGCTTTTCTAAAACTAATGACCCTTTTCAAATCAAGTAAACCGTACAAGTCAGAACAAAGACCCTCGTACGGTGCGGAGTTAATCAAATTTCCAAGTCACATGAAAAACTCCATTCTAGGCCTCGTTTCCTTCAGAAGATATTTAGGTGGTCCAAAATCCAGTTGTGATAATATACGCACTTGAGTTGTGAATAATGAGGGTGTAGTTAGTCTTGACAAGGGTTTAATTACGCAGATCAACATATGGAATACTTTCGGTTCAAGAACTCAAGTTTATCTTTTGGATTTTGCTCTAAAAGGTATGTTCGATTTATGCTTCCACACTTATTATAAATCTCCATTTTTCATTATCTATTTCTTTGTTAGTTGCCCACCACTTCTTCACTAACTCTCTCCTCTATTAAGTTATCACACTCTTTCAAATTCATCTACAAAATAACATGTCATTAAAAGGGAATTGATAAATGCATAGCCAAAAATAATTTTTATAGCCCTCCGTCACACATGAATGGGGACCCCCATATAAGAGGGAGGATACTGGAAGCATCACATTTATTTATGGATAGCATCATATTTGTTTATGGATTTAATGGCCTTCTATTGAAATTACCACTTTATCTAAATGTGATAGAAAAATGTGAAGCCAAAACATCTTAAGAAAAATTTCACTTTATCCCAACTTGATAGAAAAATGTGAAATTAAAACTTTTGAAGTAGTTGTTTTTTGAGAAAAATAAAACCCTGAGAGGCTTTCAAAAAAAAATAAAATTAATATCAAACTTGGAATTCCCTTTATATTAGTAATTTAATAAAATATTTATTAAAAATTATCTATTTAAAAATATTTCTTTATTTCGTTTATTGTATAGTTGTTGCCAACCAAATTTAGTTGAGATCAACAAAGCTAATTCACTAACACTCACAAAAGGTTTTTAAGATGGCTCTAATTTTTTGCGATGGCTAATACTAATGGAAAAATTTCGACGCCCATCCACCTTTTAGCGATGGAATCTACGTCCAGATATCGGGATTGATGATACCCCTTAAGTAAGTTTATAAGTTTTGAAGATGTCAAATCTTGCAGGTGTATTATGAATCCGACATATCAAATAAGTTAAGTGGAAGGTCTCAAGGCATTGAATAAGTTTATGAAATTTAAATTATCAATAATTTAATTTATTAGATTGGTGTCTGTGATCTTAACGCGAGGAGATAAATAAGTATTTAATAATAATGAACTCAAAATATGGTTCCTAGCATGACATGTAGTTCAATTATAATTCTTTAGTACTATAAACTATAATTTATGTAAATTGGGATTAATTCTAGTTGGATTAGAAATTCTTATTTATGTAAGAAGCCCTAATCATACTAATCTTGTGGTCCATGTTGTAATCTCTATATATATACGCGCTCTAGGAGCAACTAGGGTTATGAATTCATAATCTCAGATACGCATTGTTGTGAGAGATAAAAACCCTAGCAGCTGCAAGCCCATTTGCTTTGGAGTAAGGCGTGTACGAAAAATATAGCAGAAGTCCTGACGTTGTGTTCGAGTAGTTGATTCGTTCTTGTTACTGTCTGAGATCAAAGCAGAAGGATATAGAAGATTATACCTGTTGCTTTTCAGGATAAAACTAGTGAGATCTTGAAGGTATAGCCGAGTTAAGAAAAATTTTGTAGTCTCCAAAAATTAGTATCAGAGCCTCGATTGATACTGTATAAGTATAATACCTCTAGAAGTATAATACCTCCCATGTTTTCTGAAAATCGATTCCATGTATGCTTAGGGTAGAAGGTGGGTTTATGCCAACCTCTGTTTTGCAGTATTCTATCCAGTTATTATAGCCACATGAATGTATGTTTTGTGATCGTGTTTTTATATGATTCTTAGATTGTGAATTCCAGTTGAAGGAATCATAGAATCGGATGTAATAATTAATTTTTACCAAGAATGGGAACTCCATTACTTTGGAAAATTTGATTTGTTGTATTCTTTTACTCTATTGTTATTGGAGAATACGATCTGTTGGAATCGAAGAAGAAGGAGGACTAGTAGCTGTGCACGGACAAGGGTACAAAATGGAAAAATCCTAAAGGCGTGAGAAAAACCCTAAGGACGTGGTGGGGTAGGTCGATTCCCGTCAGGGAAGTGGCAAACAAGGATTCTTGGTATTATAGCGTGGTTGGACTCCTTATTTCTTTGAAGTTACTACTCGACCATAATAGCCAAGATCTTGATTATATTTTGTTTATCAATGATTGTTATCTTTTATGTTCTTATTGTTATGTTACTAGCATTGGAGAACATGAACAACAGATAAATGATTTTTTAGTTGTGTTTTGATTATATAAATTTAAAATTTTAATTTTTGGTTTATAAATGTGGAACTAGAGAGTAAAATTAATTTTCATGTTTTAATTTAAATATTTTTTTTAAATTGTAGGAGAATTTAAAATTTTATTTATTGCACATATATGAGTCACCAATATTGAAATATTACATTTATTGAATAATTAAATACATGTTTATATCTCTCATTTATTAAATAACTACGTGGGTAAGGGAATTTACTACGTATACATCCCATGGTCTCCATCACTAGTTTATAAGTGAAGTATTTTATTCTATGTATTGGTTTTAGAATCAACCTCCCCATTGTATGAAATAAGTTGCAGACTCACTAAGTAGGAACTCTAGTAGTTGTTAATATTGGGTCAACTCTCCATCTGAGTGACTCATTACGGGACAATATGTTTATAATTAAGTGATGGCATATACTTAGCTATAAATAATAGTATCCTCATCATCTGAGTCACTGCTACTATTTATAGGATCAAAGCTAAGTTAACTATTTAATTTTGATTGACATAATTAGTTATCTAAATAGTAAAGTTAATAGGTCTGGACTTGTTTAGATAAATGTTGAATAGTAGATGACTTCCCATCGAGTCATGCTATTTACAGTGTACTAGGCTGTTGGTGGATTTTTTTAAAATATTGGTAGAGGGAACCATATTTTAATGATTGAATTCTAAGTTTATTATTGCTTAACATATTTTTTTTATAATATGTGATTCTTAGGATTAAAATGGCTTTCAATTCACTTGCTGTTATTCTCAAAGAAAATAAACTTGTTGGAACTAATTATATTAACTGAAAAAGATACTTGGATATTGTGCCGACTGCGGAATAGTATAAGTTTGTGCTCATAGAAGTCTGTCCGTAATAACCTGGTGAGGGAGCAATCGATGAGGGAAGTGGATAAAGGTTGATAAGATGTCGCGGTGTTACATTTTGATATCTATGTCAAATTTTCTACAACATCAACATCAGTCTATGCCCACTGCCTATAATATGATGACAAGCCTTAAAGATATATTTGGGGATCAAAATCATGTTGATAGGCTACTTATCATGAGAGACCTAATGAACAAAACTATGGCTGAAGACCCTAGTAAAGGATCATATTATGAAGATAATGAATCTTCTGAAGGAACTACACATCCTTGGAGCTGAAATTGATAGGGAAACCCAAGTCAATATCATTCTCCAGTTGCTGCTTGATTCCTTTAAGTAGTTCTGCTTGGACTATAATATGAATAAGTTCTCTTACTAAATGATAGAGCTTCAAGCAGTTGCGAGCCACATCAAGAAGCCAATTGTTGCTCTAGTGACTGAGAAAGGTTATACTTTTAAACTGAAAGGCAAGAGAAGTAGAAAAAGATTCAGAAACAAAAGGCAGTTCTTCAGGCACCTTATAGGCCTCAAGGAGGAGTGAAAAAGCCCAATGGTAAGTGTTTCATCTATAAGCAGTCGGGGCACTGGGAGCTGCAATGTCCTGTTTATCTAGCCAAACAGAACAACAAAAGTAAATTTTATTCACAAGTAGTTGAAATCTGTTTAGCAGTGTTATCTACCAGCACCTAGTGTGTAGATACAGGAACCACTAATCATATATACAATTCTTTATAAGGGTTGCAGCAAACCCGCCAACTTAATGATGGAGAGATTTACATATTTATAGGAGATGGCAGGAGAGTGTCAGCAGTTGCAGTAAAAGATATTAGTATTTTGTCTGATAAAGATAGGATTTTAGTATTAAACGGCTCTCTTTATGTATCTTCGATTAGAAGGAATTTGATTTCAATTTCTAGATTGGTTGATAATGAATATTCTGTTTATTTTAGCAACTCAATTGTTATTAAGTAAAATAAACGTTTTATCTGTTCTGATATATTAGTAGATGGTTTTTATATTATTAATCATATCTCTCTTACACTGCAATTAAATGAACTGTATAACACTAGTACACCTTCTGAACTTAACCAAACTTATGTTTGGTACTTATGCCTAGGTTATATTAATCTGAGATGAATGTACATACTGGTTCAGAATGGGCTATTAGGTTCATTGGAAGTGGAGACATTACCAGTCTGTGAATCCTGCTTAAAAGGCAAGATGACTAAATGGCCTTTTTTTGGCTAAAGGCAATAGGTCAAAAGTGGTATTAGAATTTGTTCCCTCTGATTTATGTGGACCAATGAATATCCAGGATAAAGGTGGCTTTGAGTATTTTGTCACTTTCATCAATGATTACTCAAGGTATGGATATATTTATTTGATGTATAGTAAGTCTGAATGCTTTGATAAATTCATAGTATTTAAGGCAGAAACGGAGAAGTGTTATGATAAATGTATCAAGACACTACGATCTGATCGTGCTGGCGAGTACCTCTTGGGAGAATTTGTGGATTACTTATCAGATGAGGGAATTGAATCCCAGTTGTCTGCACCTGGTATGCCACAGCAGAATACTGTAGCAGAAAGAAGGAATATGACTCTTATGGATATGGTCAGATCTATGATGAGTTATTCAGAGTGGCCTAATTCATTTTGGGGTCATGTACTTGAAACAACAACATACATTCTAAACTTGGTACCATCTAAGTCAGTACCTATTACTTTCACAAAATTGTGGAATGGGTGCAACCCTAGTCTACGGCATGCCCGGATATAGGGTAGCCCAGCACACGTGCTAAAGGGAAAACAGATAAGTTAGAATCGAGAACAGATGTTTGTTTTTTTTTTTTTTGGGTATCCTAAAGGAACGAAATGTGGTTTATTTTATTGTTCTAAAGATCAGAAGGTCATTTTTAGCATCAATGCTCGTTTCTTAGAAGAGGACTATATAATGAACCACAAACCCCGAAGTAGGATTGTTCTAGAGGAGCTAAGAGGAGATAGACCAGTACAAAGTTCTTCAATACCAATAATATAGGAAATAACGCCACAAGACCGAGTCATTGACATTCCATTGCCTCGTCGTAGTGGGAGGAATGCTATGACTCAGGCTGATTTGAACTATAAAGTGCAGATACCATCAACACGTCGGTTCCACAACCAGGGCATGATAATGGTGCACAAAGGTTTGAATCAGCAGATCAATTCACTCGTAATACACAAACATAAGTCGTGCCTCGTCATAGTGGGAGGGTTGTACGCCAACCTAATCGGTATATGTTCTTTGGAGAATCTTATGACAGGATCCCTGATGAACTGGATGCCGAACTCGTGAATTATAATGAAGCACTTCAAGATAAAGACGCGGAACTTTGGAAATAGTATATAAAATCAAAGGTATAGTCTATGTACTCTAATCAAGTCTAGAATCTTATAGAATTACCTGAAGGGATAAAATCGATTGGATGTAAGTGGATAACCTTCAAGGCCAGGCTTGTTGCGAAAGGGTTCACTCAGAAAGAGGGGATTGACTATGAGAAAAACTTTTCACCAGTAACCATGCTAAAGTGTATCTGGATTCTCTTATCTATTGCGGCTCTTTTCAATTACAAAAGTTGGCAAATGGATGTCAAGATAACTTTTCTCAATGGAAGTCTTGATGATTGCATCTATATGATGTAACCAGATGATTTTGTAACAAAAGGCTAAGAGCACATGGTGTGCAAGCTTAAGAAGTCCATTTATGGACTTAAGCAGGCGTTTAACTCTTGGAACACTCATTTTGACGAGGCCATTAAATCTTATAGTTTTTATTAATAAATTGACGAGTTGTGTGTGCATAAGAAATTTAGTGGAGACATGGTGGTGTTCTTGGTGCTGTACGTGAATATATTTTGCTCATTGGAAATGATGTGGGCATGTTATCTTCAATTAAAGTATGGTTATCTGAAAAGTTCGATATGAAGGACTTGGAAAAAGCCGGTCATATCATTGGGATCAAACTTTTATGAGATCACAAGCAAAGGATGTCGGTTTATCACAATCTATTTATAACGATACATTTCTTGCCCATTTTAGCATGCAGAATTCCAAGAAATGGTCCTTCCCTTTTAACATGGAATCTTTCTAACCAAGGATTAGTGTCCTAAGACACCGATTGAGGTAGAGAATATGAAGGCAGTTCTATATGCATCAGCAATGGGAAGCTTCATGTATGCTATGCATTGCACTAGACCTGGCGTCTATTTTGCCATAGGCATAGTTAGCAGATATAAGTTGAACCCAAGGCAGGAACACTAGATCAAGTACTTAAAAAGGAACAGGGATTATATGTTGGTTTACTAGGTAGATGGTCTAGTACGCATCAGGAACACAAATTCATATTTTTAGTCAGATAAGGATTCTAAAAAGTTGATATAGGGAAATGTTTTTACCTTAGGAGGTGGAGCCATTAGTTGGAGGAGTATCAAGTAATCACATGTTGTTAATTCCACCATGGAGGCCGAATATGTGGTAGCCTCTGAGGCAGCCAAGGAGGACATTTGGGTTAGGAACTTTCTATTGGATCTAGGACAGGTACCTTCAGTACAATCGCCTATTACACTTTATTGTGATAATAGCAGGGCGGTTGCTAACTCGAAAGAACCCAAGACCCATAAGAGGGCAAAACACATCGAGCATAAGTATCACCTGATACGAAACATAGTACACAAAGTTGACGTGGTGGTTATCAAGATTGTATCTACAGACAACCAAGCAGACCCTTTTACTAAGAGCTTACCAGTCAAGACTTTGGATAATCATTTAGAGGGGATGGAACTTAGATGCATTACAACAGGACTTTAAGTTTAAGTGGCAGATTGTTAGGGATTTATACTAATAGACATGCCTTGTGTAATGGCTTTAGTATTTATTAGTAAATTAATTATTCCATTTTATTGAGAATTTGTGTGAGCAATTGTTTGGATTACATTATTTATTTAATGATTATGCATGTGTGTCTCTTATTCTATATAGTAGATGATTTGGGTTATAGAGTACAGCTTACACACAAAAGATTATATCATCAGTTCTTATAGAATGTAAGTTTATCGTTCACAACCTTAGATGGAACTGAATACACCATCAGTAAGGCTATACCACAAGGTTTTAATAGGTCTTTCTTGACTATAGGGAACAATATAGTTCTAACTCCTTGTACTAGTACACTTTGTATATATTGAATAGGACCACGTTGAGGTAATTGTTTTTATACTGACTATATAAAGCAATTAATGTCTCATGATTATTATGAGTGCTTATGCTATTAATCCTAATATAATTATTGAACATGTGCATGTAGTGTTGATTATATGGATTCACAAAAGAGTGAGATTCTTTATGGGTTAATAAACTCAGTGAGTTGGGTGATATCATTGTGTGTATGATGAACATTAATTATTAATGGAATCCACGTTCTGGTGTAGGAATTGATAATACTCTATTAAGGAAGCTTATAAGTTATGATTATGTCAAACACTACAGTAGATTATAAATCCGACATATCAAATAAGTTAAGTGGAAGGTCTCAAGAAATTGAATAAGTTTATTAAATTTAATTGTCAGTAATTTAATTTAATAGACAGGTATCTATAATCTTAATGTGGAGAGTTAAATAAGTAACTAATAATACGAAGCTCAAAATATAATTACCAGTATGACAGGAAGTGCAATTATAATTATTTAGTGGTATAAATTATAATTTATGTAAATATGGATTAATCTTGGTTAGATTAGGAATATTTATTTGCGTATAAAGCCCTAATCATACTGATCGTGTGGTCCCTATTGTAGCCTCTATATATAAGCGCTCTAGGAGCAGCTAGGTGTACAAATTCATAATCTCAAAGACACGTTTTTGTGAGAGATAGAAACCATAACAGCTACGAGCCCACTCTCTTTGGATTAAGGCGTGTAGAGGGACACAACGGAAGTCTTAAGGTTGCATTCGAGCAGTTGATTTGTTCTTGTTGCTGTTCGAGATCAAAGCAGAAGGATTTCGAAGATTATACCTGTTGTTATTTGGGATCAAACCAAAGATTAGTTTCTGCTAATTAGATTAGAATTTTTAGTATTACGTGTATGCGCTATAGCTGGGTCAAGGGATATTTGACAATCCCCAAGAAGACACATATTGCGTGTGCCCAACCTTTAGTTTTTATAATAGTGACCACACTATTTTTTATTTTTTATTTTTCAAACTATGTCAGATATAGAGGAATGGGTGAGCCTCAGCAGTTGAGGCTCTCATACCCCCCTCATCAGGGGACCTTAGGCACCATTGGTCTATAGGACCTAAATAGAATTTCTAAAACTCAAAGGACCTTGGGACCCATTGGTCTACATGTAGTTCTACCACACACACACACACACACACACACACTCTCTCTCTCTCTCTCTACTTTAGAGAATATCTCTCCCAGAAACGTGTATGTGATATATGCACTTGAGTTGTGAACAGTGAGGGTGTAGTTAGTCTTGACAAGGGTTTAATTACCCTCCATCACGGATAGATCAACAGGTTACGCAGATCAACATGTGGAATACTTTCGGTTCTAGAACTTGAGTTTATCTCTTGGATTTTGCTCTAAAAGGTATGTTCGATTTATGCTTATGCACTCATTATAAATCTATATTTTTCATTATCTATTTCTTTGTTAGCTGTGTAAGCACCCCATTTTTGCCTGCTCAGCAATCTCTAGCCCGATCGAACTCACGTTTAAATCTAAACCAACCTTCCAAGCTCTGGTCCAGTTAAACCGGTCCCTTCCCAGGCCTGTCAGGGCCCACTTGAAGCTAAACAACCAAAATGCTCCTGAGGCATCATTACAATTCAATTCAATTAGGCACGCTCTTCGAAAAGGTACCCAAGTCCTCAGAGAATTAAATCCATCCCACCAATCTGGCACACCCAAAATGCCATTCAGAACAATCCCGGACCCGTTCCAGTAATTCTTGGTTAAAATGACCATTTTACCCTTAGGTGCCCTGATCACCCTGGTCAACCACACCGGTTCTGGGCATCAAACCGATAAACCTCCAGGGGCACTCTCACGAGTGCTCCCAACCTCCAAATCCATTTTAAGTCAATTTCGGACCCGTTCTGGCGTTTCCCAAGCATATAACCATTTTGCTCTTAGTGAGCTGGTCATCCCTTTCAACCACGTCAGTATTCCTAACATTCAAATACCATCGTGGTCAACTCAGGACCAATTCTAGTATTTTTTGGTTCAAATGACCATTTTACCCCTAGTGGGTCAGTTATCCTTTTCAACCACACAGGCTTTAGTTATTAAACTGGTAAACCCCCGGGACATTCCCACGAGTATCCCCAATCTCCAAGTGCCATCCTAGTTCATTCTAGCCCCATTTTGATAATTCTTGGTTCAAATGACCATTATGCCTCTGGCTGGCTGGTCATCCTTTTTAACCACACTAGCTCTGGGTATTGAACTGGTAACCTCCTAAAACACTCTTAACAGTGCTCTCGACCACCCTTGAATGCCATTCCAGTCGACTCCAGACTAATTCAGGAGTCTCCTTGTTGAAATGACCTTTTTGCCTTGGTGGGCCGGCCATCTTTTTCAACCATTCCAGCTTTGGGTATCAAATTGGCAACCCTTGGGGCTCTTTCGGGTACCCTTATTTCTTTTCTAATTGACACCCCCCAGCCTAGCAGCTTTCCAGATCAAATTGGAGCCACTCACTGTGAAGCCAGGCCAAAAAATGGCTTGGAGCCACTAAGAGTGGCGCCCAGATCTTTGCCTTGCGGCCTAAGACAAATCAATTCTTCTAGATCATTGCTATACCAAGGTGGCCAAAAATTGGCCTAGTAGTGGCAATTAGCCAAAAAATGGCTAGAAGTGGAGCCACCTCCTCAAAATTTGCCTAAAAATACAGGCCACCCTTAACGTATTGAAATTCGAAAAAAGAACTCGTAGCAAAGCTTTGCCTAATTCTCTTTAACCCCTGAAATCCTTCAAAAACCCTAATTCTCTTAAGCCCTAGCCCCCTCTAGTCTTAAACACTAAAACTCTGGATTCCTTACTTCATTGAAGATCAAGTCCAACCCTTTGAAGCTCTTGAAGGCTACTGCAAGGTTCAAGCAAGTCCTTCATTGAAGCATCCAAGCTAACAAGAAGATAAGATGGGGTTTCTTTTAAAGTTTATGCTCTCCCCCTCTCTCTCTTCTCCCTCCAAGACCACTTGGGCTATTCTCTCTTTTAATCCCTATCTTCTACCCCCTCTTCGTGCATGCTTAAAACAAGAGGACCTTTGGTCTATGTCTAGGGGAAGCTCTAGGGAAACCACCGTGTCAGGGGTGTTCATTTAGCCTAACCAATCATGATATGGTCTTAAGGCCCCTTGCAATGTGGTGAAGCCTTCAACCTTGTATGTCCATGTCCTAATTGCATTATTATTTATTATGTTCATGCATTGTTTATAAGTGCTTTATTTTCAAACTCACCTCCCTAGGGTGATTCTAACATTCTCATGGTTAATATCTCCCTAGAAAAGTGACATATTCAAAGTGATCACCAAGGTTTACATTAGGATTTCAAAACCCTAGGTTGTTTTCAAAGTCACATTCCTAAAGCGATTCTAGCCTTTCCATGGTTAGGATCGCTTTAGGAAAGTGGCATATCCAAATAAGTCTCCAAAGGCATCATTAGGGTTTTAGGCCCTAAAATATCTCTTTCAAAATTTAGTTTTCAAACCTCTTCAAATCTCATATTCAAAGGCTTTTTCCCAAAATTAGTCCAAGTGTTGTTGTCTTGAAGCTAAGGTCAAAACCCTAGAAACTCATGCCCTAGGAAACCCTAGTTTTGTCCCTAACCTTCATTCCTATATTTTTCAAATCATTGTCATATCATGTTTTCAAGAATTGCATAACTCACTTGAGTTGTTTTTTTAAAAGTCACACATAAAATTGCATAACTCACTTGAATGCACGAACCTTTCTTTCCCATGGATTGATTTTGAACTTCACCGAGTATTATTACTACTTTACAACCGCACACTGGTGGATATCAATCCCACTGTTTTGGAGTGATCAACTTTCAAGACTCGGTACCTATAAATGAGACCCTCGTTACAAATAACGGAATAAAGTACCTTATAGTCTCGTAATATGAGGACTCTGTAAAAGGCCTCCATGTAACATCCTTGGGCAATAAGAGCTCTAGGTTCATTCTAAGTGACAAAAAATTAGAAACTTTCGACCACTACACCACCTGAGTATAAGCCCACCTTAAGGCCTTGGGGTAAGCATTACTAATCTCCACCCATAGCTGGCGTACGGGCAGATACGCGTAGCTCCATTAAACCAAGGCCAGGAGCTAATGACAATGCCCTAGCCTGCGGAAGTCCTCATGCGCATCCCTCGGAGAAAATAGGTAAATGTAAAAGACCCTCAATCCAAGCCATACAGAGCATCCCAATCTTCCACCAGGTTTACCAAGCTAAGAGGAACCCTCAACCGGTTATTGTTGCAGAAGTAGCTAAAAACCACATACAACACTATCGGCACCTCATGATATCCCTACGCTTAGGAAGGGACTCAACAGAAAAAGTTGTTAGGCCTTGACAAAGGAGAGCTACGGGAAATGATGTACTGTCAAAGGATGGCAAGTCCAAGAGAGCACAAGCCTCCACTATGGTAACCGGCCTCAAAGTGATTTTGCGGCCCATAAAGGAGAGTCCCGTGATGATTGCCCAGTCCAGTGGAGTCGAGCCAAGCTTAAAACCAACAAAATGAAAGGTCCCCGTTTCCTTAAACCACCTCTCCACCAAGGCACTAACAAGTCTGTGGTTCAGGCGATCTGTCAATAGAGTACTGAATGATCCGAACCCTATGTCCGTGAAAAACTCCTAATATGACATGGCCAACCTCTGCATGGCTATCAAAGCGGCATGGTTCACCCCACGGGAAGCAGTGTGGATACTAGGAGACATCAAGTGACAACGTGAATAGACGTTGGGATGGTAGGCCAAGTCCCCCAGTGGAGAAATATTGAGAATATTCAGGTCGTCTAAATTAGAGTCGGTGCTCTTGGTCTTGCCATTCGCCCTCCCATATCCAGTCACAGGGTCCTCGGGGCCTTGAATGTCCTTAGCAAACTCTGGCTTAACATGAGGCATACTCTCTATTTGATCGCCTCTAGAGGTCGCTCTATTGGTTGATTGGCGACCGCCCCTAGTATGGGTGGAACTACTATGGCTGGCCCCCTCGGTATCCAGATCAGTACGGGCCCCTTTCCCGAGCCGGCGTCTCCTCTCAAAACCATCATCTCCGGCATCGACCATCCTGAAATCAAAACAGAACAAAAGAAGAAGAAAAGTATCAATTAACATGCATATGCAAAAAAAAAAAAAAAAAAAAAAAAAACAAAGAGAAGAGAAAAGAAAAGAATAAGAGAAGAAAATATACACAAGAATGTATAAAAGAAAAAAAGGAGCATAAGAAAGAGAGAGAAAGTGAAGAAAATAGAGAGGAAAAGAAAGTCTGAAATTGGCTTTCAGTCATGCCATTCCCATTCCTAAATCATTTTAAAATGTATCCGAGCCTCAAAATTTGAAAATTCAAACTCCAAATTTCATAATTCATCAACTCTGGTCACTCCGATTGCCTCGTGACTAACATGGGACCTAAGCACCCTATTTTTGCTTGCTTGGCAATCTTCAGCCCGACCGGACTCACGTTCAAAACCAAACCGACTTTCCAAGCTCTAGCCTAGTCAAAGTGATTGATTCCTGGGCTTGTTTGGGCCCACTTGAAGCCAAATGAACAAAATCTTCCTGAGGCATCATTCTAGTCCAATTCAATGCAGCACGCTCTACGAAAAGATACCTAAATCCTTGGAGTAGTAAATCCATCCCTCTAATCGAGCACACACAAAATGCCATTCAGATCAATCCCGGACCCGTTCCGGTAATTCTCGATCAGAATGACCATTTTACCCCCAGGTGCCCTGATTGCACTCGTCAACCAAATCGGCTTTGTGTATCAAATTGATAAAACTCCAAGGCCACTCCCACCGGTGCCCCCCAACCTTCAAATCTATTTCTAGTCAATTGCAAACCTGTTCTGGTATTTCCCATTCATCCCTTTCAACCACGCCGGCCTTGGGTATCAAACTGATAGCCCCTTAGGACACTCTTAATAGTGATCCCGATATTAGAGTTCCATCCCGGTCAACTTTGGACCAATTTTGGTGTTTTCCGGTTCAAATGACCACTTTATTCTAGGTGGGCCAGTTATCCTTTTTAATCACACTGGCTCTGGATATCAAACCGGTAAACCCTCGGGACACTCCCACTAGTATCCCTAATCTCTAACTGCCATCTCGGTCCATTCTGGGTGCATTTCGACAATTCTCGATTTAAATGACCATTTTGACCCTAGCGGGTCGATCATCCTTTTCAACCACACCGGCTCTGGGTATCGAACCGATATCCTCCTAGAATACTCCTAGTAGTGCTTTCGACCCTTGAATGCCATTCCAATCAACTCCGGACCAATTTCGAAGTCTCCTTATTCAAATGACCATTTTGCCCCTGGTGGGTCAGCCATCTTTTTCAACAATTCCGGTTCTGGGTATCAAACCGGCAACCCCTGGGGTGCTTCTGGGTGCCCTTATCACTTTTTTAGCTGGGCCTCACAGCCCGACAGCTTTCCAGATTAAACTGAAGCCACTCACAGTGGAGTCAGGCCAAAAAATGGCTTAGAGCCACTAGGAGTGGCGCCTAGATCTTTGTATTATGGCCCAAGCTGAATCAAATCTTCCAGATCATTGTTGTACCAAGTTGGCACCACTCCTAGTGGCGCCTTGCCAAAAATTGGTCTGGCTTCACTGTTAGTGGCGTCTAGCCAAAAAATGGCTAGAAGTGACGCCACCTCCTCAAAATTTGCCTATAAATACATACCACCCCCCTAGCATATTGAAAGTCCAAAACAACTTGTAGCGAAGTTCTGCCCAACTCTTTACAACCCTCAAAATCCTTCAAAAATCCTTCAAAAATCCTAATTCTTTTAAGCCCAAGCCCCCTCTAGCCTTAAACACTAAAACCTTGGCTTCCTCACTTCATTGAAGATCAAGTTCAGTCCTTGGAAGCTCTTAAAGGCTACTGCAAGGTTCAAGCAAGTCCATTAAAGCATCCAAGCTAACATGAAGACAAGGTAGGGTTTCTTTTAAAGTTTATGCTCTCCCTCTCTCTCTCTCTCTCTTCTCCCTCCTAGTCCACTTGGGCTATTCTTTCTTTCAATCCCTATCTTCTACACCCTTTTCTTGTATGCTTGAAACAAGCGGACCTTTGGTCCATGCCTAGGAGAAGCTTTAGAAAAACCATCGTGTCGGGGGTCTTCCTTTAACCTAACCAATCATGGTATGGTCTTGAGGCCCTTTGCAATGTGGTAAAACCTTCAACCATGTATGCTCATGTCCTAATTGTATTATTATTTATCATGTTTAATGCATTGTTTATAAGTGCTTTATTTTCAAACTCACCTCCCTAGGGTGATTCTAACATTCTCATGGTTAGTGTCTCCCTAGAAAATTGACATATTCAAAGTGACCACTAAGGCCCATATTAGAATTTCAAAACCTTAGCTTGTTTTCAAAATCACAACCCTAAAATGATTCTAGCCTTGCCATGGTTAGGGTCACTTTAGGAAAGTGACATATTTAAAGAAGCCTCCAAAGGCCACATTAGGGTTTTAGGCTCTAAAATGTCTTTTTCAAAATTTAGTTGTCAAACCTCTTCAAATTTCATATTCAAAGGCTTTTTCCCAAAATTAGTCCAAGTGTTGTTGTCTTGAAGCTAAGGTCAAAACACTAGAAACTTATGCCCTAGGAAACTTTAGTTTTATCCTGAACCTTCATTCCTGCATTCATTGCATTAAAATGTTTTTCAAATCATTGTCACATCATGTTTTCAAGAATTGCATAACTCACTTGAGTTGTTTCCCAAAAGTCACTTATAAAATCATAAGATTTTTAATTCAAATCTTGCATTTTTCAAATAAAATCTTCTCTTTTTCAATTCAAATCTCTCTATTTTTAGAAACCAAATCGAATCTTCTATTTTTTTGAAACAAAATCAAATCTATCACATTTTGGAAACAAAATTAAATCCTTCCTTTTTCAACTCAAAATCAAATCTTCTATCTTTAAAAAAAAAATCCAATCCTCTATCTTTGGAAACAAAATCAAAACTTTCCTAAAATGAAACTTTTCTTTTTCAAATTTTTCCTAAAATAAAACTTTTCCTTTTCAAAACTTTCCTAAAATGAAGCTTTCCGTTTACAAAACTTTCCAAAAATAAAGCTCTCATTGTCCAACTAAAAATCATATCTTTTCATATTGCATTGAACCAAATCTTTTCTTCTTCAAGATCCTTTCTAAACTGTAGGTTACTTGTATCCCAAGTCATTTTTAAACCTTAGGCTACCTAAATTATAGGTTACCTAAGCCCTAGGATGCTCGAGCCCTAGGTCATCTTAAACCTTAGGACACCTAACCCTAGGTCAACCTAACCTTAGTTTGCCCAACCAAGGTTAGGTGGCTTCAAGACTTCAATGCTTAGGCCCTTTTTCAAATATTTTTTTCAAAATCTTCCTCCAAAAACACTTTCAAAACTCACAACCCTAAGGTGATTCTCGCCACTCATGGTTAGGATTTCCTAAGAAAGGTGATACATTAAATGCCACCTTGATAGTTCATATTAGGGTGATACATCAAGTTCTCTTTTTTAAAACAAGACCCCAATAAGTCTTCAAAACTTTTCAAAGGGCCCAATGTGCCTATTCTTAATAGGACCTTGAGTCCGAACTACGACTGATGTGATTCTTGACAAACGAGATATGTAGGCAACCTTCATAGGTGCTATCATAACCCATTTTCAAACTCATATGCCCCTTTTCAAATTCAACCCCAACTTTCTTTCAAACTCTCTTTCAAATTGCATCATGCATCATTCTTTCCAAAAATTGATGACAAAATCCTTTTTCATAATCTTTTTAAAGTGGACATAGATGGACATCTAGGAACCGGAGATTCAAGTAAGTGAAACCTAGAGTGAATAGACATGTAGGTAGGTACCATAAGGGCTGGGTAAGGTGATAGTCTTCTGTCATCTTTTCTACATGTAACCAACTTTCGAATCTAGAATCACTATTTTCAAAGACCAAAATAGAGTCATTTTCAAAAAGGGATTAAACATTCTCCAATGGTTTCCAAGCAATCTATTTTCCCAAAAACCTTCTCTTGAGGAAGTTTTCCAAAAATTCTAAGTTTAGTCTTCGGACTTTACTTAGTTATTGGTGACCTAATACACCTTTATCAAAGTTAGATGGCGATTCCCAAACTTTTCTAAAAACCCTTGATCAAATTCATTTTCAAGTTCAAACCCCGTCACACTTGTCCTTCTAGGAGGGCAAGTTCTAATAACAGGCAATGGGTTTGACCCGAGTCGAGACTTAGACTTAGGGTCGAAATACTAGGGTGTGACAAGCTGCCCACCACTTCTTCACTAACTCTTTCTCTATATAGTTATCCCACTCTTTTAAGAGGGAATTGATAAATGCATAGCCAAAATTTTTTTTATAGCCCTCCGTCACACATGAGTATGGACGCCCTGTATGGGGGAGGATAGTGAAAGCATCGCATTTGTTTATGGGTAGCATCATATTTGTTTATGGATTTAATGGCCTTCTATTGAAATTACCACATTATTTGAATGTGATAGAAAAATGTGAAGCCAAAACATTTTAAGAAAAAATTCATTTTAACCTAACTTCATAGAAAAATGTGAAATTAAAACTTTCTAAGTAGTTGGTTTTTTGAGAAAAATAAAACCGTAAGAGGCTTTCAAAAAAATAAAATTAATATCAAACTTGGGCATTCCATTTATATTAGTAATTTAATAAAATATTTATTAAAAATTATCTATTTAAAAATATTTTTTTATTTCTAGATTTAGTTGAGATCAACAAAGCTATTCAATGACGCTCACAAAAGGTTTTTGCGATGGCTCCAATTTTTTGCAAAGGCTAATACCAATGCAAAAAGTTTGACACCCAACTACCTTTTAGCGATGGGACCAACCGTCACAAATATCAGTTGCCCAAACTAGTTTTTGTGGTACTTGGATTAGTCTTTGTAACGGAAATAGCTGTCTCTAAAACTATTAATTGTGACAATAGTATAGTCGTCGCAAAAACTCGTTTTGATTAACTCGTTTGCGACGGCTAATGGCCATTGCAAATAATAGTAAAGCCATCGTAAAAGGCCTAATTATTTGTTATTAATTTTTATTATTTATTTAATTACCTGTAATTTCTATATATATAATTGCATAAATCAATAAAATAAATTCCATTCACCCAATTCATCCCCATCAAAAAAAAAAAAATACAAAAAAATATATAAAATGAAGTTCAAATGTATCTAATATTAATCTTGATCATCAATTCATCCAATATATAAAATGAAGTTCAAATGTATATAATATTAATCCTATTTGTCAATTCATCCAAATATATATATATATATATATATAAACGTGAAATGTTCCGGAGGCCATTTATGGATTTTGAGCCATAAAACCTCGAAAATTGAGCCTTTTAAGTTTAATGTTTCTTAAAACAGAAAAAAAATGCTCCAACTCCCAAATTGGGAGTTCGGAGACAATTTTGTCAATCCACACAGGCCACCTGTGCCTAGACAGTGCTACTTTCCAAGTTCGGGGACGTTCATTTGGGAATTTTGAGACATAAAATCCCAAAACTTAAGACTTTTAAGTTTAATGTCCTAAAACAGAAAAAAATACTTTAACTCCCAAACTAGGAGTTTAGAGACAATTCCGTAAATCCTCACACATCACTTGTATCTAGACCGTATTACTTGTTAAGTTTGGAGTAGTTTGCTGCTATAATTTTGCATTAAGTATCACCTTTCGAAAGGCCCCAATTTGATAGGGTCCCAAAAGAAGAAAGTGGACAATGCTTGATATAAGTGATGCTTTCTTCGTTACATACATTTAATTTAGAAGAAACAAAGTTATGGGGTAGAGCATTCTTAAATTTCTGTACTGTAAAATGTTATTACCAATATACGTTATACAAAATCAAAGAAAACACCATATGGAATGTGCAAAAACTGGACTTAGTACTGAAATATCACAAAATGTGCATGATTGCTTGCTCTAAATCATGATTGCAAAGCCAAAAAATTCAACATACAATATTAACACGAAATACAATACAACATTCATGTACAATATATATCGACAAAAAAAATCAAAATTAAAAGCAGAAAATACAAAAAATCTGAAAAGTCTAAGCTTCAATTCGACGTGAATGCTGACTAGGTGGTGGGATTTGCTGGCAATTGCTTTGAGAGAGAGAGAGAGAGAGAGAGAGAGAGAGAGAGAGAGAGAGAGAGAGAGAGAGAGAGAGAGAGAGAGAGAGAGAGAGAGAGAGAGAGAGAGAGAGAGATGGTGGTGGCCGGTGACGATGCTGGATGCTGGTAACAATTCTAGTGAAACCTTGAATTTAGGCAATAGGGTCGGTAGTGGGCGTCGACGGCAATGGACGACGATAGGCTAGGTAACAGAGAAAGGGAGAAAGATACAGAGAAAGAGAAAAGAGAATAGAGAAGCGAGAAGAGAGAGCTAGGTGTCACAGCTTTAGTTTTTCCCATGCACTTAGACTCTCACAAGCTTAGTTGTGATGGTAAGTAAGCCTAGCTCCTTGCCAAGAAGAGGATGGAAGCTAAGAAGAGGAACACTTAAGAGTTTGAGAGAATGAAAGTGTATAGCACTCAAGAATACTTTACGAGCTTATTTGCTGGATTGGCTTACAAATGACAATCCCTCCCCTATTTATACTACTCCACCTTCTTAACCAACGGTGGAGATCTATTTGATCCTATGGTAGAAGTTCAGCTTCCAGAACATTCTATACAAATATCTTCTACTAGATATATGTACGAGTCTCTAGAATATTCTGCTAATACATGCAAGTCATCATGCTTCTAGAACCTTCCACACTCCTATATAGGTTTCCATCACGTGAAAGCTTTTAGAATCTTCTACAACAAGCTAAAGATAATTTCTCAACCTTCCTCCATTCTCTAGGGTGTTCTAGAATATTCGAACAAAGTCTAGTATATACAAGGCTTAGGTAGAGAATTCTTGAGAATTCCGCAGGTTGTAAGGATTTAATTGATCAATGAAGAAAAGAGGGGAAGGTGAACATTAACAACCTGCCGAAACGACGTTGTTTCTTTAAAACTATTTGCAACGGGAATCTTGCCGTGGTTAAAGCTTGTCGCAAATAATAAGCATTTGCTACCATGCAGTTGCAAAAGGATAGTTTTGCGACCACGGTGTTGCCATCGCAAAAAGTAAAGTTTGGCAACAACTTGCCATCGCAAAAGGTCATATTTGTCACAGTAAGCAGACCGTCGCAAATACTCTCGTCACAAAAAGCTCTGTTTTTTATAGTGACAGAATGTAGGTTTGAGATATAATAAAAATCGTAGCATATTGGGTGATATTGGTCAAAACATAATTGTACAGTAAAAAAAAGTTGCGCACTTAAGATATTCCAACTAATGTAGCGAATTGAGACCATATTGGCATGATTCCAGTGCCTAGAAATTTAATTATAATTAGACAAAATTTGAAATCCTATTATATCAAATAATAAATAAACTGAATAAAAATTTATGAGGATACAATTCCCAATTCTTTTTGAATTACTTAAATCTAATGCATGTTAGAGGTAATGTTATTGTATCTCTCAGTATATACAACTCTATGAGTATATATATATATATATAATACGTAGGGTAATAAACCAGAAATGACATATCAAAATGCACAATATGAGTATATATTGTACCAATAACAAAACGATAGTGTTGTCTAATACGAAATTAATATGGTTGGATTTTGCATCTGCTCCTTTGAAATGTGGCATCAATTGTATGATTCTTGGAAGATAAATTAAGTAGTTTTTTCATGACCACCTTTTAGTGCTAAGCTAGCTGCCAATTTATCTCTAATATCCGTAATTGCCAGGTATGCTGTCTAAGTTAGCTCTAGGGCTTAGCTCAGGTAATAAAGGTTGGGGTATGGGCTTAGCATTTTTGTAATTAAAAGTTATCATGATAACTATTTTGTTTTAAAGTACAAGACTCTCATCAAATCATATCATTGTGTACCGAAATTCTTTGTGAATTTTCTAAATGTATAGCATTACCTTTCTTAAAATTATAATAGAAACAAATATGTAGGCTTATGCTGTGTGTGGGTTCCAAATTTATGGAGGGAAAAAAAAAAGAGATGATAAATGAAATTACTCTTATTGTTTGGTTGTTAAGGGAAAGTGGTGGGTAATATAAACTAAAAGAGAAATAAGCGAAGAAACCGTATTCTCTTATTTATCTTTACATTGTTATTGATAAATACTATTAATTTCTTTTTCATTTTTTCAATGTAAACAAACAGGTTTGTAGAATTTGAAATCTCACATCTTTCTTTTTCTCCATTTCTTTTTCTTTTTCTTTTTCTCAATAAATTAGGTTCCCAAACACAGTGTCAGTGCTACCATCTAAGAAAATGATTCGCTGTACGGGTGAGGGTGTAGGAGCACGAAAACATCATTTGTAAAAATATTTTGAGAGTAGGAGCGTCTCTAGAGTGCACAAATACATCCATAATAATATTCTTAAATATAAATGAATAGACATATACATATTTTTAAAATCAATTTTGACTTTTTGTATGCATCAATTTGTTTAAAAAAAAAAACTTAAAGTTATAATATTTCAAATAAATAAAAGAAATAGAGCAGTAATTTATTACTAAATTACAAAATTATTTATATGAAATTTTAAGTAGAAGATGCGTTGTTATATATTTAATATTATAACAATATACATATGAACCAACTATTCACCCAAACTAAAATTTGAGATTTTGACCATTGGAGTTAGCAAAATTTACAGGAATTGGCTCCCCATTTACCAGTTTAATGACTAGTGTGTAGCTCATCGTCCACCTGATAGAAAAGATTGGGTAACTTAGGCTATCATTGATGGTAAAGGTGCTCAATTTAAGGTGACCAGAGGGGAAGGGACATTTATCATGGTGCTCCAGTTCTATTCTAGGAAATGAAATTGTATAAAAAACCTTAACACTGGTAATAGCTAAAAGTATTACAGTTATTTATATTTTTCAAAAAGATTACAAGGCACCATTTGTATAATTATGCAGCTTTTGGCTAGTTTCTATTCTCTCGTCTTTGTAAAATCTCTATGCATATAGTGGATTGATTTCTACTTTTTCGTGGATGTAGGTAGGTTTGTTATTTTTATTTTTTATGCGATCAGGAATGTCTGGCCAGCATAAGGTGTACCTCAATTAATCCTCTCCATAGTTTGGTCAAAAGCCTTGTCCAGACTAGGGGATTCATGATAATTAAAATCTTTGGGTTTGACTCTAAATTGTTAGATATTTATAGTAAAAGACATGCTTTGTTAATGGCTTTAGTATTTATTAATAAATTAGTTATTTTATTTTAATAAAAATTTTTGTGAGCAATGTTTGTCTTGCATTATTTATTTAATGATTATGCATGTGTGTCTATTATTCTATATAGTAGATGATTTGATGTGTAGAGTAGAGCTTATATACGAAAGATCAGATCATCGGTTCTTGTAAAATATAAATTCATCATTCACAATCTTAGATGAAACTGGACACACTATTAGTAGGATTATAGCACAAGATTTTAACAGGTCTGTCTTGACTATGGAGAATGGTATAATTCTAACTCGTTACACTTGTACACTTTGTGTGTATTAAATAGGACTGTATTAAGGTAATTATTTTTATACTGACTATATAAAATAATTAATACCTAATGATCATTATAAGTGTTTATACTCTTAATTCTAATATAATAAATCGAAACGTGTACGTAGAGTTTATTGTTTTGATTCACAGCAGAATGAGATTCTTTGTGGTTAATAAACTCAACGAATTAGACAATACCATTATGAGTATGGTGAATATTAGTTATTGATAGAATTCATATCCCGGTATGGGGATTGATGATACCCCTTTAAAGAAGTTTATAAATTTTGATTATGTCAAACCCTGTAGGCAGATTATGAATCTGACATATCAAATAAATTAAGTGGAGGTTTTAAGAAATTAAATAAGTTTATTAAATTTAAATATCAGTAATTTAATTTAATAGATAGGTATCTGTGATCTTAACGTGGGGAGATGAATTAGCATTTAATAATATGAAGCTCAAAATATAATTCTTAGTATAACATGGAGTGCAATTATAATTCATTAGTGGTATAAATTATAATTTACGTAAATAAGGATTAATCCTGGTTGGATTAGAAATTCTTATTTATGTAGAAAACCCTAGTCAAACTAATTCTATGGTCCCTGTTGTAGCCTCCATATGTCCGTATTCTAAGAGCAGTTAGGGTTACACTTACTCATAATCTCAAATACACATTTTTGTGAGAAAAAAAAACCTTAACAGCTGTGAGCCCATTCTCTTTAGAGTAAGGCGTATACGAGAGATACAACAGAAGTTCGAAGGTTGAGTTCGAGCAATTGATTCATGCTTGTTGTTATTACTTGTTGTTCAAGTTTAAAGCAAAAGGTTTTTGAAATTCATACACGCTGCTATTCGACATCAAACCAGAGAAATCTCGAAGGTATAATTCTAATCACGCAGATTAGTCTTTGCTAATTGTAAGCACCCCATTTTTGCCCGCACAACAATCTCCGGCTTGACCAAACTCACGTTCAAACCGACACAGACATATTCAAGTCCAAACCAGCTTTTCAGACTCAATCTAGTTAATTAGCTACTTCACGGGCCCGCCAGGCTAATAGAGACAAAATAACCAAAATACTCTTAGGGCATTCCTCAGTCTAATTCCAGTTGGCACATTTTCTTAAAGACGGTAAGTCCGTATTTCAACATCAATTCCAGTCCAAACCAGTTAAATTCGATCTGGCATGTCTTTCAAAAAAGTTAATCCCTCATACGCTAAGTCTATCTAACACGATATGTTTATCAAGTAAACACAAAACCTCTCAGAATGATAAGTCCCTTCATACCCGTCGACCGGGATAGAACCCATGTCCCTGAGATGGTAGAGCGATTCACTTTTAGTGCCTACTAGCCTGCCAACATAAAATGTTCACTATTCAGCACGTCGATCGGAAAAGTACTTAAGGCCCGAGGCGATAAGACCATCCAGCAGCTTCCCGAGATTAGGCAATCTCTGAAATGAACGCACATCGTTAGAGTGATGAAAACACTCACAAATATCACAACCGTTAGAGTACTGAAAATACTTGCAAACAGGTCGACATTGGGAATGCCAACAAACCCCCTCTGTCATGGGACCAAACACGCCTCTTGGCAGTGAAACATTTACGTGAGGGCGGGATACCTCTGGAAACCAAATCGTCACATATTGTCAGAGTGACGAAAACACTCAAAACTCAGGTCAACAGTAGTGCCTGCTAGCCTATTCCGGTTTAAAATGACCAAAATGCCCCAGCAGGCCCCACCGGCGGGGTTCTAAAGAAAGTACCTAAGACCTTAGAGCGGCAAGTCAACTGGCGAGACAAGTGAGCACTAGATTGTCCTAAAGATGATCTAGCACGTTCCATTGCTTTCTAGTCATTTTCAGATCGATTCTAAGAGTATCTGGTCAAAATGACCATTTTTTCCCTAGGCATCCAATCGCCTTCGGGTACTACACCGGTTTTGAGTACCAAACTGGTTACTTTTTGGGATACTTCTAATAGCATTCCTGACTCTCTAGCATTGATCCAGTCAACCGGTCAAGCTTGAATGACCGTTTTGTTCCTAAATGCTCACTTGTCTCGTTTACCACATCGGATTTGGTTGTCAAATCGGTTACCTCTAGAGCACTCTATTAGGGGTTTCTGTCCATTCCTGGCTGAGTCTTGCTACTTAGAACCTTTTGGATTATTCTCGAACTTTTCGGAGTCACTCCTAGTGAAGTCAAGCAAAAAATTGCATGGTAGTCACTAGGACAGACATCAAAATCTTCTTGCGTCCCACGGGTCAAAGATTTGTTTTTTGCCGACCTAACAACTTTCTTAAGGGCTTGGCGCTAGGCCAAAATTAAGACTAGCACCACTACAATAGACGCTAAGGCCAATTTTGGCTGCTTATAAATACAGCTCACCCCTCACTGCATTCTGGGTCCGAAAATAACTCTAGAAACGCTGCATTTTTTAAAATAGCCTTTGAGTTTTGTCAAAACCCTAATTTCTTCAGGCCCCTCTCCAAACCCTAGCCTCTATACACTCTAAACACCTATACACTCGCCTCCTATCACCATTAAAGATCAAGTGCTGCATATTCAAAGTTTCAAATTTCAACCAAGTCCTTCATTGAAACATTCAACCCAATAAGAAGGCAAGGTAGGGTTCTATTTACTTTTATGTAATCCCCCTCTCTCTCTTCTCCCTCCTAGTCCACTTCGACTATTCTCTATTTTAATCCCCATCTTCTACCCTCTCTTCTTGTGTACTTGAAACAAGGGATCTCTTGGTTTATGCCTAGGAAGGCCTTGGAGGAAGTCACCGTGTCGAGGATTTTCTTTGAGTTCAACCTAAAATGGCGTGGGTCCAACCCCCTTGATTATGTCGTGAAACCTAGCATTGTAAGTTCACGTCCCTATTGCATTGTGGTTGTTATGTTCATGCATTGCATTAAATATTGTGGTCAAAAGCTTTCTTTAAAACTTTCATTTCAAAAAGTTGTTTTCAAAACTACAACCCTAAAATGATTCTATCTACTCCATGGTTACAGTTGTTTTAGGAAAAGTGTTTTACTCAATGAGATCATCAAGGTCCTTATTAGGGTTTCAAACCCTAATTGTTTTCAAAATCACAACCCTAAAATGGTTCCAGTCTTTTCTTAATTAGAATTGTTTTAGGAAAGTGAGATATCTAAGAGACTTTCAAAAGTCTATATTCAAATTTTTCTAAAATAGTTTTGCAAATCCACTTCCTTAAAATTCTTCTCAAAAATTTACTTTTCAAAAACTTTGAGTCATGAAGTCCGAGTTAAAACCCTAGAGTCCATATTTAGGAAACCCTAGATTTCTCATATAAAATCACAACTTTCTATTTGCATCAAATCATAGATTTTCAAAAATTATTTTCTATATGAAATCATAAATTTCCTAATTCGAAATCACATAAAATGATAGACTTTCAAAACTAAAACTTTCCAATTTGAAGTCAAATCAAATCTTGTCCAAATAGGAAACCAAATCAAATGTCTTATTTTTGGTAACAAAATCTAATCTCCTGTTTTAGGAAATAAAAATCAAATATTTCCTAATTTTAATTTTTTCTAATGTCAATCTTTCCTAATTTCAAAACCTTCCCTTTGCAAACTTTTCAAAGACAAAACTTTTCTTTTTCAATTCCAATCCAATCTTTTCAATTCAAATGCATTGCATAAACCTTAGGTTCTAGGATTGCTTAAGTCCCAAGTTATCTCAAACCTTTTCAAACTCAATTTTTCATATTTAATTTTTCTAAATTCCGCTTTTCCAAATTTCAAATTCAAACATTTCTTAAATCAAATCTTTCCAAAATCAAGTCTTTCCTAAAATAGAAACTTCCCTAAACTAGAATTTTCCTAATTTGAAACTTTCCTAAAATCAAGTTTTCTAAAATCAATCTTTTTTATTTTCAATTGCATGTTTAAACCCTAGGTTATCTAAGCCCTGGTTGAACCCTAACCCTAAGTTAGGAAACTTTAACTCTTTTCTAAATCTTAAGTCTAAATCAATATGGTTTTCAAATGCCCATTCAAGTTAAGATGATTTTGAAGTTCAATTCAAATTTTCCAAGACAAATTCAAGTACCTTTCAATTGTCAATTTCAAATCTAAGTTTTATTACAAAGTCAACCTCAAGTTCGATTTCAAAAATCAAAGTCGTTTTAACTCAAGGTTCAATTTCGAATATTCTAATCAAAGTTTAAATCAAACATTCTAATTCAAACTTTTCAAAAGCCACGAGGTGTCTTTTTAAATCAAATAAGGCCCTAAAGTGTCTATTTTTAATCGGACCCCGAGTCCGAACTACGACTGACCTGATTCCCAACAAAGGGATCCGTAGATAACTCTCATAGGTGCAGTCATTACCTTTTTCAAAATTTCAATTTTCTTTGTCAAAGCCTCTCTCCAAATTTAAATTCTTTTCATGCATTTGCATATCATTCATCACGTCATCCGTAAAGTGATGACACAAACCTCCTTTTAAAATTCTTAAAGTGGATATAATTGGACATTCAATAACCGTAGATTCTAAATGAGTGAGTCCAGGGTGATAGGACATGTAGGTATTGCAAAGATGGGATAGGGTGATAGCCTAGTGTATCTTCCCTACACGTAACCAACTCCCGAACCTAGAATCACTGTTTTCGAAAGACCAAAACAGAGTTATTTCAAATAAAAGAAGGTTTAAATCTTTTCAAAGGTTACCAAACAACATGTTTTCTTAAAAATCTTTTCAAATGAGAAGTTTTTGTTCAAATGTTTTTCAAAAATCCTAAGTTTGATCTTTGTATTATGCTTAGTTTTTGGTGGCCTAACTCACCTTAACAAAGTTAGGTGGTAACTCCAAATATTTTTCCTAAAACCCTTATTCAAATCAATTTCTAATTCAAACCTAGTCACAGTCGTCCTTTTAGAAGGATGAGTGCTAATGAGAGAGTACCGTGTGTATTTTCCACACTCAAGTGTAAAAAATCGGGACGCGATACTAATCAGATCAAAATTTTTGGTATTATGTGTATATACTAGCCGGGTCTTGAAAATTTTTACAGTTCCCAACAATTGGTATCAGAGCCTTGGTTGATACTATATACATATAATATCTACCATATTCTCTAAAAATGAGTTCCATGCATGTTTAGGGTAGAACGTAGGTTTGTGCTAGTTTTTGTTTTGCAACATTTTGCTTGGTTATTATGGTCACATAAATGTATATTGTGTGATTGTGTTTTTACATGATTCTTAGATTGTGAACTCTGGTTTAAGGAGACATAGAATTGGATGTAATAATTATTTTTTTTGAAGCTTGGGAACTCCATTGTTTTGGAGATTTTGATTGCATATATTCTGTAACTCCACTGTTATAGAGAATATGATCTGTCGTAATCGAAGAAGATGGAGGAACAGTAGCGGCGTAAGAACTGGGGCATAAAATTAAAAAAAACCCTAAAGACATGAGGAAACATCCTACGAACATGATGCAGTATTCCGTCACCAGGGGCGCTGCCCCCGGACCCTGTGCGTCAGTGAAACGAAAAATAAGAATTCTTGGCGATGTCATGGTGAGGTTGGACACTTCATCGCTTTAGAGTGACTTCTTGACCATAATAGTCAGAATCTTGATTAAATCTTATTTATCTTTTTGTCTATGATTATTAATTTTGTGTTCTTGTTGTTATGTTATTAGCATGAGAGAATATGGATAATAGATAAATGATATTTAAGTTATGCTTTAATTGTATAAATTTAAAATTTCAATTTTGGTTTATAAATGTTCAACTAGAGAGTAAAATTAATTCTTATATTTTAATTTAATTTTTTTTCTAAAGAGAATTTGAAATTTTATTTGTTGCACATATATGAATCACTAATATTGAAATATTATATTTATTGGATAATTAAATACATGACATCCCTAATGTATTAAATGTCCAAGTAGGCAAGGAAATTTATTACCTATAATCCCATGGTCTTCATCACTAGTTTATAAGTGAAGTAATTTATTCTACGTGTTGGTTTTAGTACCAACCTCCCCATCGGATGGAATAAGTTACAAATTCGCTAAGTATAAACTTTAGTAGTTGTTAGTATTAGGTCATCTTTTCATTTGAGTAACTCATTATGGGACAATAGGTCTAGAATTTAGTGATGGTATATAATTAGTTATAAATAATAGTATCCTCACCATTTGAGTTACTGCTATTATTTATAGGACCAAAGCTAAGTCGGCTATTTAATTTTACTTGGCATAATCACTTTCCTAGATAATAAAATTAATAGGTATTGACTTGTCTAGATAAATGTTGAATAGGAGATGACCTGCCATCGAAGCATGATATTTACGGTATATTAGGTTACTAGCGGATTCTTTTAAAATATTGGTAGAGAGAAATATATTTTAATAATTGAATTCTAAGTTTATTATTGCTTATTATATTTTGTTATAATACATGATTCTTAGGATTAAAATGACTTTCAATCCACTTGCTGTTATTCTCAAAGAAAACAAATTGATTGGACCAAATTATATTGATTGAAAAAGGAATTTGGATATTGTGCTGACTACGAAAGAGTACAAGTTTGTGCTTATAGAAGTTTCTCCACAGCAACCTGGTGAGGAGGCAATTGATGAGGAAACCCGGGCTTACCAGAAGTGGATAAAGGCTGATGAGATGTTGCGGTGTTACATTTTGGCATCTATGTCGAATGTTCTGCAACGTCAGTATCAGGCTATACCCATTGCTTATAACATGATGACGAGCCTTAAAGAAATGTTTGGGGATCAGAATCACGCTGCTAGGCTGGTTACCATAAGAGACCTGATGAACACGACTATAGTTGAAGGGATCTTAGTAAGGGATCATGTTGTAAAGATGATGAGTCTTTTGAATGAACTAGATATCCTTGGAGCTGAAATCGATGGGTAAACCCAAGTTGATATCATTCTCCAGTCGCTACCTGATTCCTTTAAGTAGTTTTGTCTGAACTACAACATGAATAAGTTCTCTTATTGAATGACAGAGTTTCTTAAAGAGCTTCAAGCAGCTAATGGCCTCATCAAGAAGCCACTTGTTGTTGAGAAATGTTCTACTTCTAAACCAAAAGGAAAGAAGAAGCAGAAAAAGGTTCAAAAAACAAAGGCAGTTCCTCAGTCATCTCATGGGCCTCAAGGAAGAGTGAAAAAGCCCAAGGGCAAGTGTTTCATTTGTAAGCAGTCAAGGCACTGAAAGTTGTAATGTCCAGTTTATCTAGCCAAACAAAACAACAAAGGTAAATCTTATTCACTAATAGTTAAAATATGTTTAGCGGTGTTATCTATTGGTACATCGTGTGTAGATATGGGAGCCATTAACTCTTTGTAGGGGTTTCACCAAACCCGCTAGCTTAGTGATGGAGAGATTTACATCGTTATGGGAAATGACACGAGAGTGTTAGCAGTTGCAGTAGGAGATATTAGTATTTCTTTTGATAGAGATATGATTTTAGTATTAAAAGACTGTCTTTATGTACCTTCCATTAGAAGGAATTTGTTTTCAATTTATAGATTGGTTGATAATGAATATTCCGTTTATTTTAGTAACTCAGTTGTTATTAAGTCAAACAAACGTTTTATCTGTTCTAGTACATTGGTTAATGGTCTTTATATTATTAATCACATCTCTCCTGTACTACAACTAAATGAATTGAATAACACTAATACACTAACATGTAAGATAAATCAACCTTCTAAACTTAACCAAACTTATCTTTGGCACCTATGCCTATGTCATATTAATCTGAGATGAATTTCCAGACTGGTTAAAGATGAGCCATTAGGTTCATTGGAAGTGGAGGTACTACCAATTTGTGAATTCTGCTTAGAAGGTAAGATGACCAAGCGGCCATTTTCGGCCAAAGGCAATAGGTCAAAAGAGGTATTAGAATTGGTTCACTCTGATTTGTGTAGCCCCATTAATATCTAAGCTGGAGGTGGCTTTGAGTATTTCGTTACTTTCATTGATGATTACTCATGGTATGGGTATATTTATTTGATGCGCTGTAAGTCTGAATGCTTTGAGAAATTCAGAGTGTTGAAGGCAGAAATGGAGAAGCGTCATGGTAATGTATTAAGACACAACAATCTGATCGTGGTGACGAGTACCTTTTGGGAGAATTTATGGATTACTTATTAGATAAAGGAATTGAGTCCCATTTGTCAGCATCAGGTATGGTACAACAGAATGGTGTAGTAAAAAGTATGAACATAACTCTTATGGATATGCTCAGATCTATGATGAGTTATTCATATTTGCCTAATTCGTTTTGGGGCCATGCACTTGACACAGCAGCATACATTCTGAACTTGGTACCATCTAAGTCAGTATCTACTACTCCCACAGAATTGTGGAATGGGTGCAAGCCTAGTCTACAGCATGTTCAGATATGGGATAGTCTAACACACGTGCTGAAAGGGAAAATAGATAAATTGGAATTGAGAACATATGTTTGTTTCTTTGTAGGGTACCCTAGAGGAACGAAATGTGATTTATTTTTTTGTCCTAAGGATCAGAAGGTCATTGTTAACACCAATACTCGATTTTTAGAAGATGACTATGTAACAAACCACAAACTCAGATGTAAGATTGTTCTAAAAGAGCTAAAAGGAGATAGACCAGCACATATTTCTTCAATACCTATAGTACAAGATAAAGCACTACAAGACCGAGTCATTGACATTCGATTGCCTCGTTGTAATGGGAGGAATGTTGTGACTAAAACCTAGTGTATAGATATCATCAACACGTTGGTTCCACAACTAAGGCATGATGATGGTGCACAAGGATTAAAATCAACAGAGCAATTTACTCATAATACATAGACACAGGTTATGCCTCATCGTAGTGGGAGGGTTATATGCCAACCTGATCGGTATATGTTCTTGGGAGAGTCTTGTTACAGGATTCCTAAAAAACTGGATACTAAACCTATTAACTACAATGAAGCAGCTTTAAGATAAAAACGCAAAACTTTAAAAACAGGTTATAAAATCATAGATGGAGTCTATATACTCTAATCAAGTCTGAAATTTTGTAGAACCACCTGAAGGGATAAAACCCATCGGATACAAGTGGATTTATAAAAAGAAGAGAGGAGTAGACGGGAAGGTAGAAACCTTCAAGGTTAGGCTTGTTGCGAAAGGGTTCA